>PVIU01012081.1:0-61610 GCA_004026605.1 Ondatra zibethicus | reverse complement strand
CTGAGCATGCCGGGCTCAGAGAACAAAGCAGTTTATATAGGATTTTGGGGCAGGCAGCTTTAGAGTACCGAGCAACAAGTATTTCATTGGTTAATTCATATAGAGCATAGGGTTATTTTGGGGCACAGTGATTTGTTTCACTTTGGATTTCACAAAAACAGACATGACGAGGACACTGTGTTTGGCAGGGTCTTACTGCCCTTCTTTATCACTCCTATTTTGGCTATCCCGGGTGGGCTAGCTGGTGAGTCATGGGTCTTGGGCCCATCTGTTGCTCCCCTTTATCTTTTGGTCCTTGACTGACTAGGAAGGTACCTAACTTTGACTTTATTTCTTTTATTTTTTAATTCTTTCAGTAGCAACCAAATAATCTTGCTGATTTGGGATACATTCTAGGCATCACCGAAGGTTTTTAATTTCATGTGCACTTGTAGTTTTACAAAATACATTCATCGGGGACATGTAAGGACCAGTGTGTACTCTGGTAGAAAACATCACCTGGTTCAGCCTTACACAGTCAGTTCTGGGGTTCTCCAGATAATAATTAATAATGGAATAATGAGCTAGTTTGCTCTTCTCTTCTTCCATAGCAATCCATATTCAGTGAACACATACCTAGATATAGTTATTACCTTCATTCTTATCATCATATGAAGGGGATTAATTCTAGCTACCTGATGGGTGTGAGTCATTGTACACTGAAAATTATATAGACCTTGGTTGTTTTCTTTACAATATAAAATAGTTAAAGACATTGGTATGTGTACACTAAAAAAACCAAAGATATAATTTCTTTACATTACAGATATAACTTAATTATTAACTATGTGACAAGGACAATGCTATATTTTATAAATCCATTTTGTTTCCATGCATAAACATGATAAATGATTATATTTTCTAGTGCTGTTTGCAATTGTCTGGAGGCTACATATACGGTCTCTAATCAATGGAGACAGATATTGTGTATGGTAATTCCAAACTTTCTCATAAACATCCTCATAGAAGATTCGCGTTCTTGGGTGCCCTGTACACAATGCACCTGGAGACCATGCACAGAAGTGAGAATCCATAATATTCAAGGCCTGGATTCCTATCAGAGTCTTCATTTGGAAGGAAGAGCTCATGAGTGCTACCATTCAGGTCTAGCCACAGTGGATGTTGCATAAATGATAAAAGACTTTGATGCACTAAACTTTGAGACTATCACAGTGGATTATTCTTCCTGGATAATGTGAGCTACAGATATTATTAGAGTCAAACCTCATCAGAAACAAAACTATGCAGTATAGGTCAGTGTGATAATATTTTTTTGATTAGGAAATATCATTGGTCCAATGCTAAATTCCTAGCATAAGATTTTTAAGAGGAATAAGGCATCAAGAAGGTTTTATCTTTGTATGGATAAGTATTGTCTTCTTTTCCTTTGATAGGTATTTCTATGATAAGCAACTTGAGGAGGGAAGGGTTTATTTCCTCTTACAGTTTACAGTCCATCATCAAGGAAGGTCAGAGAAGGAACTCAAGGCAGGAACCTGAAGGCACGAATAGAAGCCAAGACCCTGGAGGGACACTGCTTACTAACCTGTTCTCCTGGTGTACTTACAACTTTCTGTCACCCAGGGCCGACTACCCAGGGGTGGTGTCACCTACAGTAGTTTGGGCCTTCTCAAAGCTATTATTAATCACTCTTCTCAAGTCAATCTGATGGAGGCATCTTCCCAATTGAGGTTCCTTCTTCTTAGCTGATTCTAACCTGTGTCAAGTTGACAGAAAGCTAACCCTCACATGTATATTTGACTAGCTTCAGTACAATGCCATTTGAAAGGTAGAGCTAGGGGAAAGGAGCAGCTCGGTGACATGGTGACTGCCGAGCTACACAAAGTGTCTTGAGCTTACTCCAAATTCTGTCTTTAAAAATGAGAAAATGAAAACCCTACATTGGGAATGGGATCTCTCTATTTTTGCTAAGTGGTAGCTGAACAATCCCAAGACTATAAATATAGATACAAGATTACAAAAACTTGAGGAAGGCAAGTTGATCATAGAAGAGAGATCTACTTTGAAACTCTATTTTAGACAAGCATCTAGAATTTCCTCTTTAAAACAGTTTTCAGTTGTATTATTGATTTCAATGTTACAGTAGTACTAAAAGTAGTTGCCACATATTCTTCCTTATAGATTTATAAAAGTGAATTATGGATTTTGGAACACTTGTATTTCTCCTTAAATGGCATTTTTGCATTTATATCAACAAAACAATATGAAATATAATTTAAAAAGTAGGTATGTGTTACGTGCAGGATTATACTACTGTTTATTAATAAATGTCTACTAAAAGACAAACTAATAAAATAGCAATGATTTGTATCAAATAGCCAAGTGTTTTAGGACTAGAAGATAAGGATAATGTAAAAGACTGAATTGTAGCCTTTTTTGGTGAAGCTGCTGGGAAGGTCACACTATTCCTCTGGACAGGGTCCTAGCTAGGGCTTCTATTACTGTGAAGAAACTCCATGACCACAAGGCAAATTAGGGAGGAAAGGGTTTATTTGGCCTACACTTCAGCATTGCTATTCATCACTGAAGGAATTCAGGACTGGAACTCAAACAGGGTAGGATTCCCAAGGCAGGAACTGATGCAGAGGCCATTGAGGGGGTGCTGCTTACTGGTTTTTGCTCCCCATAGTTTGCTCAGCCCACCTTCTTATAGAACTTAGGGCCACCTAACCAGGGATGGCACCACTCACCATGGGCTAGTCCCTCCCCCATTGATCGCTAAATGAAAAAATGCCTTACAGCTGGATCTCAAGGAGGTATTTCCTCAACTGAAGCTTCTTCCTCTGATGATTCTAGCTTGTGTCAAGTTGACCCACAAAACCAGCCAGTACAGATAGTTTGAGACATAAAACATTACCCATGAGGCATGTCAAGACCTGACTGAAGAGGAAAACACTGAGCTAGGGAAAGAACGTGGGAAGAACAGCTTAGTACAGGGGTTGCCACCAGTCAGGGCAGCTGAGTGACTCATTGTACAAAATCTAAGCCAGTTCCATCCAGTTGTGCTATTTTAGAGATCAAATGATATCTAGCTATTAAGTGGAGCAGGCATACAGAGAAAAATTATTGTGTCATTTGATACTTAGAAACGGGTGGCATCCACATTATTTTTGACAGTTTAATCCAAGGAAGCAATATAGAGAACAAGGTGCTAGGGAAGAGGGATAGGTAACAGTGTTATTGACAAATGTTTAAAGGAGCCAGTTCCTTTTTGGCAAAGCTTAAGATGGATAAATAGAAAATTAGAAAATCCTCAAGTTCTGTTTTCAGAGGAGTATTTATATTTCAGGCAGAGAAAATTAAAGGAAAGTACTATTGCTGTGGACTGACTCTCATATCATCATTATTGATTATACGCCTAAGAATAATAATAGCTGCCACCCATTGCGTACATTCTGTGTATGGAATAGATCTTTCATTTAAATTCAGTCCCCATGTAGTCAATTGAGGTAGTTTACCAGTGTCTGAATTTCCAGAAATAGAAAAATGTTGATAGATCTGAAAACTCAAGCAAAGTCACATAATACAGACAGAGACATAATCAATGCAGATCTGACTTCCCAGTCTGTGCTCTTGGATGACACCCAGCATTTCTGGAGCTAAATTCCCTGGTATGCTGCCTGGTTAGGCTCAGAGGCAAAACTTGATGATCCAAATCAATTGCTGCAAGAGTCAGATTAAAAGACTTTAAGTCATTGTCTCTTTTGTCTGCTCCCTCAAATACAGTGATTTTCACTCACAAAATGAATAATTATTATTTTATTCTATTGATGTTTTATTTATTTTTCTTTGCAGTACTGGCTGCAAAGCCCAGGAATTCGCGAATGTTAGGGAAGTGCTCTACCACTGAGCTATAGCTCAAGACTTATGGATTGGCTTTTAAATGAAAGGTAAGAAGATTAAGGAAACAATAAAAAGATAAGAAACCTTCGTGGTAAGCCTAAGACAGATTTGTCATCAGCAAAAATGAATTGTCTCCCCCATGAAGGCAAGATGTGATGTACATCTTCCCATAAAGTCCATGAAGGAACCTTCAGGATCCATCTGCACTCCTCCACCTACACGCTTTTGAAAAGTGGGCCCATCACATCCGCTCCAGTTTGATACAGTTATGTGCAAATTGAATTAGATATCTCTCAGCTAGCCAAGTATGTTAAGTTAATCCAGCTTGTCTCTTCAGATATGCTGCTCCTGTGTGTGCCTGACACATCGTAAGCACTCAGTAGTTAGCAGCTGCTCTAATTTGTGTTGTTATCATTGTGTTCAAAGTAATCAATGCTACAGCTACAATGGCTTTAGATTGAGGACCCTCTATTGAAGTACTTCTGTATTTCTAGTAGCCATTAGCCAGGATATCATGAGGGACTTTAGAAAAGAGTAGCTAATGAGTGGTTCAATCCATTAATGAGACAGCTCAGCTGGGCTTTTTCCTCCCTTAATGGCAGATCTTCTTACTCTCTAAGGTGCTATTAAAGTCATTAAAATAACTAATAAGGTCATTACCATTGTCAGAAAAGACCCAGCCTGAGCAGATATTTTCCCCGTAAACGTTGCATTAGTAAGTATTTGTTCAAGTCGAACTTCTTAGCATACTTAAACAAGTCCAAAGAGAGTCCAATAACAGCAGATGGGAGAACCAGTTCTAGGGCATCTGGGTCAGAGCAATAATAACATATTCACCTACAATTAAGATTTTTCAGTGACATAGCATGTGGTTCCTTCTGCATTACTTTAACAAAAGCCTGAAAATGAGTTGGGAGGAAGGATTTGTGTTGGTTCTGTTTTAAGGATTTCACTCCATGGTCTTTGACTCCGTTAATTCTGAGCTTGAGGTGAAGGGGAACATGATGGTAGGACCCAGAGGATGGACTATTTTACTTCATGGCTGACAGGAAGTTGAGATGAAGGAAAGAAGTTGGCATTAATATTACCCTCAAACACCTGTCACCAGTAGTCTGCCTCCTTCAACTAAACCCTATGTTCTAAAGAACTACCTACATTTTTTAGCACCCACAACTGGGGACAAGCATTCAGCACATGGGCCAGTACGTGATAGTTTAGATTCAAGTCATAACACATATGCTATTTAAGTCAGCCCTTTATGTAAAGAAATTTAAAGTGTGGTGAATTTTTCTGCTTTAAATCCTAAAACACAATAGCTTTACATGTTAACCAGTCCTATGTTAAATACATGTTGTAACCTGTGTAGAATATAGATATAAATGGAATATTAGTAAAGTAGATATGATGGAGTAGTCATATGGTTCTCACTTGAGTTCACAGATAACTGAAACCAATATAGAGGCAGGATGTCTCTGTCTTCATCTTATACCTGTCCCTTTTACTTTGGGTCATATAATTTCCCAACTTTATCATTGCTCTATATGATACTATATAACCAATGTATAGGCATCTTAATTAAGAGGTTCTGAAAATGGGTAATTTTTACCCTACCTCATCCCCCTTCAAGCCTGAAGACACAGAGAAGAATAAATGAGGTATCTTATTGCCAGTATTGACAATACGCTACTCTAGATCTTTTTTTTTTTTAAAAAAAGTACCTAAGTAACTGGAAGTTTCCAGTCCTTTATCCTAAATCTGAAGTCACCATACATTGCAGAAATATCAGCCTCACAGACCTCCCTTAAAAGGAAGCAATTATATCCCAAGTCCTCTTGAGCTCCCACCCCAACAAGAGCAACCATCTGATGGGAATCAGGCCATCCCTTCAAGAAGAGGACTTCTCCAGAACCACCTTGAAAAGCTGGGACAGAGCTGATAGCCATGTTGGTCTGGGATGAAGTCCTTACCTTCTGCTCAGTTCCTCCTGTGTAAACCGAAAGCCCATTCCAGGACCCCAAAGATGAGCAGAAATTCTTGGTTCCAGCTTCCCAGCAGCAGCATCTTGATTAACATCATCTCCTGCCTTTAGACTTTTACTTCTCTTTGCCATCTTTTTTAAATTCTTCTCTCATACATTGCTTCCTGACTGCAGTTTCCCCTTCCTCCTCTCCTTTCCCCCAAATCCCCTCCTCCTCCATTTCCCTTCAGAGGAGATCAACCTAACATGGATATCAACCTAACATGGCATAACAAGTTACAGTTAGACTAAGCATGCATCCTCATATCAAGGCTGGGTGAGAAGACCATGGAGGAGAAAAAGCGTCCCAAGAGCAGACAAACGAGTCAGGGACACCCCCTTCTCCCTCCATTGGGAGTCCTAAATGAACACCAAGAATCACAACTGTAACATATTGTTAAGAAAAAATCCTAAGATGAATGCAGAGGATCTAGCTTAGACCCTTGTAGGCTCCCCAGTTCTTGCTTCAGTCTCTGTGAACCCCCAGGAGTCCTGCTTAGTTGATTCTGTGGGCCATGTTCTTGGGGTGTTCTCCACCACTCTCTCTCTTAAAATCCTTCTTACCTTCTTCTACAGGGTTCCCTGAGCTCCTGCCTAATGTTTGACTGTGGGTCTCTGCATCTGTTCCCATCAGTTGCTGAATAAGGCCTCTCTGATGACAATTGGGCAAGGCACCAATCTATAACTATAGTAGAGTATCATTAGAAATCATATAATTGACTCTTTTAAAAATTATTGTTACTATTGTTATTGTTATTATTATTATTATTATTGCCAGCCATATTTTGTTCTAGCCTGGATCTCTGGGCTATTCATCCTCAGGTTCCTGACCATTCAGTGAGGGCTCTTTGCCATCTTTGAGGTGAATGAATAGCCCTAATTTGTTGGTACTCCTATATCAGATTTCATGTTACAATAGCATCTTTGGCATCAATATCTAGGAGTCCCACACCAATCAGACGTAGCTCCCCAAGTTTCCTTTTTTGGAGAGCGGGGAAGATGAACCAGCATCATTACTCCAGCAATAGTATATAACTACAAGAACTGACCAATAGGATTACACAAATTCAGCAGCTTTTGAACAGCAAAGGAAGCCAATAGCAGAGTGAAACACTTGAGAATTGGAGCTTGATGAGAATCTGTGAAGGATGAGAGCCTTCCCGTCCTCCTCTTCTCTCCTTGTGTTGCTGCATTTTGTGCCATGCAAGTGCTTTGCTTTCTTGAGAAATTGCACTTCATGCAAGAAATCTGCTTATATTGAGCTAACAGATTCCTCTTCTCCTATTCTTATATGCATTTGGGTGATCAGTCATGTTTTAACTAATGCATATCTGATCGAATATATTACCTCCTAGATCACTTCTTTCCTTCCTTCCTTCTTTCTTCTTCTTCTTCTTCTTCTTCTTCTTCTTCTTCTTCTTCTTCTTCTTCTTCTTCTTCTTCTTCTTCTTCTTCTTCTTCTTCTTCTTCTTCTTCTTTTCCTCCTCCTCCTCCTCCTCCTCTTCCTTCTTCTTTTGTTACTTCAAAATATCTTGCAGATATGAGTTAAGGGAGAAAAGACTTATTTTTGGCTTTTAGTTTCAGAGCATTTTAAAATCATGGTATGAAAGGCATGGCAGGCTCCTTGGCCACACAAACAGCTGTGTGGTAGAAAGCCTGCAGATGACAGCAGGCTAGACAGAAAAAAAAAAAAAGGCCAGAATGACCTCAGAGTATAATCTTGAAAGGCCTGCTTCTGGTGATCTAATTCCATCAGCTAAATCCTACCTCCTAAAAATTCCAGTCTTCAAAATAGTGCCACAAGCTGTGGAGCAAGCATTCGCCACATTGATCTAGAGGACATTGCAAATACTTTTTTTTAACTTTCTTTTTTTTATTCTCTGTGTCTTTCACATGACACATCTCAATAGTATTCATTTCTCCTTCACTTTGTACCTGCCCTCTGCCCTTACAACACCCACCAAAAAATATAATAAGATTCAAGAGAAAAAAAGAAGAAGAAAGAAGAGGGAAAAATGAAAAATCTCATCATGAGAAGTGTAGTAGTGTTGACACAGTGAGTCACACAGCAAACTCTTATATCCATATATCTTTACTTGCAAATGTTCATTGTTGGGCCCTCACTGGGACTCCTCTTGGATATCTTGTTGTTGCCCCATGTTGAAGAGATCCTGCAGCTTTGGGTCTTCAGGACTGGCCGGCCCCTTCACATGCTCCAGCAGAGCATAGATGGGGTCGATACTGGGGTGTGCCTACTCATAACTCTGATTCTGGATCTGGGTAGCTTCAGGGTTGATAACCCCAACAGGTCTCCTCTGTCTTCCCCACCAGGTGTGCTCTCCAGGCTCTCCTGCCTGTCACGGGTGGGGAAGAACAGGGAAGGAAGTTATCTTTCCATTGCCCACACCACCATATGGCAGATGAGGGGGCAGGGCCAGGTCTCCCATGCTCACTTTCTTGGCCTGTTCACCATAAGTTGCAGGGACATTGGGGGAGAACATCTTTCCCTTGCCCTCCCATATTGCAGATGAAGGAGGCAGTACCAGCTATGACCCCCTCACACCCTTAGGGCTGGCTCACCCATACCCCTATATACAACTGTGCTACCCAGGCAAGGTGCAGGGCCTGTTTTCCCAAGTGCTGCAGCTAGTGAGGGGTCAGGTCCCCCACCTGCTGCAGGTATTGAGAGACAAGGGGAAGAGGGCATCTTTTTCTCACCCATGCCACCACATGGCAGATGAGAGGGATGTGACCTGGTCTCCCATTCCCATGCCCTCAGAGTCAGCTCACCCAGGCCTCTGCAAACAGGGTCAGCTCTATTGTGCTGCCAAGGAGAGGTATAAGACCCTCTCTCCACAGTGCTTCAGCCAGTGAGGTTCAGGACCAGTTCTCCCTACTGTTGCAGCCAGGGAGAGGCAGGGTCAACTCTGTTCAGCCCTATCCTCTTGGCCTTTGGTGGTATCAGGAGTCATGGACATTAACACAGACCATGCATCAGGGCCATGAACCCAGACATCAGCCTCTGCAGCAGCCCAGGCCCAGACATCTCCATGCCAATACTTTCACCTCTTCAGTACGCCTTTGTCCACAGGAAATGAACCATCCTGTCTCTCTCTCTCCCATACCACACCATACATTTGCTCACCATAATCTCCTTGGAGCCCGAGGCAGTTTACCTCTGAAGACTGAGACACAATCAGTCCATCATCATGCTGGGTAGGGCCATGCTTCTTCTTCGGAGCCCAGGGAAGTCCATCCCAGGCATGCATGTGGATCTCTTTGTCCTACTCAGTCCATCATGGTGCTGCGAAGGACCATGTTTCCTCCTCAGAGCCCAGGGTAGTCCACCAACATCACAAATTCTAGTCATAACACTGTGAATCCTTTTAATATAAACCATAGGAATTATGTGGGTGTTTCTAGTAGCGTTATGCCTTTTATCAAATATGATAAACTATCAAATTATGAATTGTTTAATCTTCATTTTTTTATCAAATACATATATTCTCATTTCAAACTACATGCTTATTTCAAGGGGAATTTTGTGTACAAGTTTCTAATTAATTCTGTATTTAACTCACCAAATGTCACAAGTGATGTTTTATACACAGTTCACTGAGAATTAACTTGTTTTCAACTTCTATAAGTAATGGTTAATTTTCATTTTGTATCTTGGTATGCCAACACACAATGCCAAAGAATCAGTATGTATAGATGCACACTATAAGGTAAAAGATAATTTATCTAGCAAGAATTTTAATTCCTTTTCCTAGAAAACCAACAAATCAAAATAGCAAAATCCAAATTGAGGAAAATGATTAATTCATTTCAATAATTAAAATACTTTCTGTTCCATATGGATTTAATGAGACTTGCAAAGGACAAAAATCAAAACACACTTGTATGATAAGAATATAAAATCAAAGCGAGGAGACGTTAGTTGAGAATATAACTTGAAGTCGCCCAGTATGTGGGCAACCCCCAGCACCACAGTGAGAAAAACCAACTAAGTCTACTGACCACCTCTTTAAAAACAAGATTTTAACAAGGCTTAGCTGAAATCCTATCCAAGCAAGCCCAAACCTTTACTCAGACAACAGGCCAGAGTCAGGATACGAGGGTAATCTTTTATCACAGGATAAACACTATCACACACTTCCATATTAGGATAAAGCTGGGGATTATCTCTTGTGTTCTGTTGGTGAAGCTTGTCTCTGTAGTTATTGTCTGAATTTCTAAATTTATCATGTCCAGCATTCCCTCAGTTTGGATTTTCTTTATTGATTCCATTTCCTACTTCAGGTCTTGAACAGTTTTGTTCATTTCCTTCTTAGATTTCTCTTTAAGGACCTCTATCATATTCATATTCATATAGGATGTTTTAAAATATTTTTTATTTTGCTTTAGTTATTTTGGAATATTCAGGGATTGTTGGGATCTAGTGGAGATATTAACCTGACCACTATTGATTGTGTTTTTATGCTGGTATCTAGACATCTGGATTTGGGGTGATTATAGGCCTAGGTGCTAATTTCTTGATTTGTCTTTGTTGGGAGGTACTTTGCTCCTTGGTTTCTGTTTCATCTCTGAATTTTCAGAGAGTGTAATGACTGTGTTTTGCCTGCTTTACATGCTTACTTGACTGGCGTGCTCACAGGGAATGCCTGCTGGTGTTGGAGGCTTGGATACTGAGAGGAGTTGGGGAAAGGAAAGTTGGAGGGTGTTGTAGGAGGCCGCTTGCTTGTTCCTGGCTGCTCAGCCCCAAAATAAGCACACAGAAACTGCATTAGTTAAATCACTGCTTGGTCTATTAGCTCTAGCTTCTTATTGGCTAGCTCTTACATCTTAATTTAACCCATTCTATTAATCTGTGTATCACCACGTGTCTGTGGGTGTGGGTTACTGGCAAGGTTCCTTCTGGTGTCTGTCTCTGATGGGGCTACATGGCTTCTCCCTGACTCCACCTTTTTTCTCCCAGCATTCAGCTTAGTTTTTCCCTGCCTAGATCCACTCTGCCAAACCATTGGCTGAAAACAGATTCTTTATTCATTAACCAATAAAAGCATTACATGTACAGAAGGACTTCCTATACTAGTTCCCCTTTTCTGTTTAAATAAAAAGGAAAGTTTTAACATAGTAAAATTACATGTAACAAAACAGGTATTATATCTACTTTATCTTTTATCATAACTATGCAAAACTATATCAGTTCTTCAACTCCATCAAAGACTCCAGAAGGATATAATATTACCCAAGTAAACAGGAAGTGCATTGTAAGCAACTTCCAAAACTTTAGAATTGACAGAGACATCTTGCTGCCTCGACAGTCACCCAAAGTTCTTCTGTATCACTGGGGCATCCATCTTCAGCCTATAGGCCCATAGTATTCAGCAGACTTTTCCATGAAGCAGGAAATTTGAAGATCTGTTCTGCCTTATAATGGCAAAGTCCATCAGTTGCTTTCTTCTGTGTCCTGCAGAATGTCTAGCAGACTGTTTCATGAAGCAGGAACCCTGAAAGACTATTTCACCTTTAAACAAGTTCAGCAGTTATTTCTCTGCGGGTCCTGAATGTCCAGTTCATACAGCATAACATCAAGCAGTCCATGAAAGAGCAGTTTCTTGCCAAAATGGCTAACCAACTCCATGAGGAGCCTCTTCGATGCCCATCTTTCTCTTGAAGTAATTGGTGCTGCTAGCAGCAGATGTGTCCCATGTCATGAAAACTCCTAAGTTATTGAAACATTTTAAATACCATATTCTGTAGTCTTTGAAAGATCTGAAGAATATCTATCCATCTAAGATACATCTCTGTATATCTAGAAAACCTAACATGACCACAAGCTTGACTATTATAGATGATTATCTATTAATCTATACTTGGTAATTATACATTACATTTTTAAATGAGCTGCACAAATTCAATACCTTAATCAAGAGCAGATATATATATATATACATATATATGTGTGTATATGTATATATACACATATATAAAACAACGATCTTAAATTTGTTTCAATAAAGCAAGATCCATATCGATGCAAATCTTTACATCATATCCCCCTTTAAAAGTAAACAAACATTTATAAACAATCATTTAGGGAATTGGACATAGTGCTCCCCAAACTGCTTCCTGCTTTTTGTTGGGTAAAGTAATTTTGAGGGGTGTTCACGGCAACCTTTTTGGGGGTCTTGGTCCATCAAACCACATTAGTCTGGAAGCAATCCAGAGGTTTTCATCCTCTGTGGAAACAAAAGAAAAGCCTCTTTTACAAATCAACATATTCTTAGACCCAAATTCTGAAGTAATGTTATATTTAAAATATGTATGTTGGTTTAACTTAGCAGTTCCCAGAATCAAATGTCTCTCTGCAGTCAAAAAATTCAAAGAAAACACAATAATATACCCAACCCAGACTCTTTGTGTATATTCCATCTTTATGTGGCTTATTTTTTTATTCCTATTACTTTTTCTGCAAGTTTACTCCGTCTTTTAAAAGACTTTGTTTTCTTTTTAAAAAACCATTTACCTCTTTTTATAACTCTCCATACTTATTTTCTTATCTCTCCCAAGCCTACATGCATTTATCCAACACTGTGACCCTTTTAGAGGTCTTTTTTATCTGTATCTGTCTTTATTGTGCATCTGTAATTATTTTCTGACCAGCAGCACCTTTTTCTTTTAAAAAAAAATGCTAAGTGGGAGTGGCTAGGGCCAACATGGCCCTGCCTGCTTGTTCTGCCCAGTCCAACATGGCAGAGACATGTTCACTGGCTCTGAGAGCCATTCTTTCTGCCCCAGATCCAGGGTCAGGTCACAGCTGGTCTGTGCTGCCATAAACATTTTGTAGCACTCTTGTCACAAAACCCATTTAAATCCTCTCTAGCCAGACTTCCCAAAGAGTCATAGCCATTTGTGCTGGTGAATCAGGATGCTGCCATTTTAAAACCGTGTATGTTTTGTTTTTCTTTCTTTCTTTCTTTTTTTGCCACCACTGAATCAAGAGGACCTCTCTTAAAGGAACTGAAGCATGCCACCAGCAAGCAGAACCCATCTGAAAAGAAAAATGCAGCTAAACTTTGTTTTTTAGTGTCTAGAATTCCATTCCAAACCCTCTCAAGTTTTAAGCGGATTTAGCTAGCATATGTTGGAGCTCCAATTTGTTAAATGTTTTCCTTTACAAGAGTTGTTATGGTCATGGTGTCTTTTCACAGCAATAGAAACCATAAGACAGAGGGAAATGTTTTTGTAGTTCTTTGGGGATGAGGTCAGAGAGGAAAGGAGATCATAGCAGGTTTACAGCTATAGAGCTGGGGAAGAGACTGGGGGATTGGATCTCAGGAGCAATAGGAGAGTTGTGGGTCTGCCTTAAGACTACTTGTTGCTCTGAGAGGAATGGTACTTAGGTTAACAGGGAGTATGATTTGGGATGTCTTTCTGTATGCTGTGAATATGCTTTATTGTCATTGGTTAATAAAGAAGGTGATTTGACCAATAGCAAGGCAGAATAGAGCCAGGTGGAAAATCCAGAGATACAGGGGAAAAAAGGGTAGAGTCAGAGAGATGCCAGCAGTCTCTAGAGAAGCAAGATGTGAGGTACAAGCCACAAGCTGCCTCATGGGAAAATATAGAATGATAGAAATGAGTTAATTTAAGTTGAAAGAGCTAGTTAATAATAAGCCTGAGCTAATAGGCCAAACGGTTTGTAATTAATATTAAGTCTCAGAGTGATTATTCAGGAACTCCAGCTACATATGGCATCCAACGTCTGCTGTGAATCCACATAAAACCTAAAAAGTTTTTAAAAGGTTCTAAACACATAAAAAAGGAGCCACACTGGGCTTCTTAGTTTCACAGTCCCTGCCAGCAGCAGTGCAGCATGTCTTCCAACAGCTACTTGCAAGATAGAGTCAGTTGCCAACCACCATGAGCTAAGCTGCATGGACAGTTTCTGCAGTCTCAAACATACCTCAGTACAGAGAGGCTAATCAGCCACACACTGCATGGCGGATTTAGCTTTTACTCATACAGTCAAAAAGGGGTTATAGGAAGCATGCTACAAGCTGCTTGGTGACTGCATGAATCTGCTGCTTCCCAGAGTTGAGGTGGTAAACATGGTTCCAGAGTTGGTGGTGAACATAACTCTGTCATGTTAAAATGCAGAATGGGGCAGAGCCAACAGCTAAAGCTGCCTCATTGGTCCTTGTCATACCTGCAGTTTAAAGCAGTGATCAAAAGATGATTACAACTATGAATAAGATGGATTCAGACAAAAATAAAACCCTCTAAACATGTCACACTATATTTTAAAAATGTGCATAGGCTTAAGAAAGAAAGAAAATAGGTATAGGCAGTTATAAAAAGAAATAAATAGTTTTTAAAAATAAAGATAAAGTTTTTAAAGAGACAGTTAAAATAATATAAAGAAATGCAAGCCACATAAAGATAAAAAATAGTCTTGATTATGTATACTATTATGTTTTCTTTAAAATTTTTGACTGTTAATAAACTAACAACAGAGAGACATTTGATTGTGGGCTCTGCTAAGCTAAACTAACAGAGAGGTCTCTTGACTTCAAAATTTGCCCCTAAGGATATGTTGCTTTGGAAAAGAAGTTCTGCTTCTGTTTCTGCTAAAAATGAGAAGCTGTGGATTCCTTCCAGGCTAATATGGTTTGATAAAGTAAGAACCCCTGAGAGGTCTCCAATGGGAAAAATGGTGATTCAACATCCAGAAAAACTTCGAGGCTACTGACTAAGATGAACCAACCACATGAGATACCCCAGTCAGGACTTGATTATAATTCTAAATTTTCTAAGGATCACCATTAGATTACCAGTTACCCCAATCATCATGAAGTAATATAGAAAACTATACCCAAATTCCCAAAATATTATGTATAAATGTTTGTTTTTATTTAAAGGGGGTTCATTATAAGTGGTTAATGGTCATAGTCAATCTCTTTCTAAAGAAAAAAGGGGGTATATAAATCATGTATATGTCAGAAATGATATATATATATATATATCAGAAATGATAAAAAAGTAGGTTATTAAATCTACTTTAATCCAAAAAAAAACAACTGTTAATCTCAAAATACTTTACGTTGGAATGGATTTTGGTTTATTGATACAAATTTAAGGTAGATTTTTGTCATACTACATATATATTTCTACTCTTGTTTAAGGTATTATGTTCATGCAGCTCATTTAAAAATGCAATCTATAGTTAAGAAATACAAATTTATATTCATCTATAAGAGTCAAACTTATATTCATATTAGTTAGGATTTTAGATATGCAGAGATATATTTCTAATAGATATGTAATCTTCAGACACTTCAAAGACTTACAGAACTTGGTATATAAAATGTTTTAAGAACTTAAACTTTTCTTGACAATAAGAGATGTCTCCTCCTGGCAGCATCAATTATTCAAGATGATGATGGGCATTGAAGAAGTTCCTTATGGAATTTGCTTTCAATGTGGCAAGGTTAGCCATTTGGGTAAGAAACTGCCTTTTTCTGGGCCATTTGATAGAATGCTGTATAAACTGGACATGTATGACCCACAGGAAAATGACTGATGAACTTTCTAAAACAAGCTGGGGTAGTCCTTAAAGGTTCCTGCTTCATGAAAGAGTCTGCCAGACATTCTACAGGGAACAAAAGAAAATGACTGACAAATTTTGCCAAAACAGGTGGGACAATCCTTCAAATTTTCTGCTTCACTGAAAAATCTGCCAGATACTCTAGGCCTATAGACTGAAGATAGATGCCCCAATGTAACAGGAGAACTTTAGGTGACAAACCAGGCAGCCAGATATCTCTGTCATTTCTATAGTTCTGGAAGTTGCTTACAATGCACTACCTGGTTACTCAGGTAATATTATATCCTTTTGGGGTCTTTAATGGAGTTGAAGACTAGATAGTTATAATTATAGTTTTACTTAGCTATGATAAAAGATAAATTAGATATAAAACTTTAGACTCACAAAAACAGTATGGGTGATAGAATATTGTTTTTAATTTTGTCAAATAAAAATAGAATAAATATTCTAACTGTAATTGTTGCTTAATAAACATTTTATTATATGTAATTTTACTATGTTAAAGTTAAAACCTTCCTTTTTAATTGGACAGAAAGGGGAAATGATTTGGGATGCTCCTCTGAATCCAGTGAATACATTTTATTACCATTGGTTAATAAAAAAGCTGCTTTGACCTATGGCAGGGCATAATATAGATAGGCAGGAAATCCAAACAGTAATATAAGGTGAAAGAAGGCAGAATCAGGGAGACACCAGCAGCCACCAGAGAAGTAAGATGCCAAAGCATTTACTGGTCAGCCATGGGGCATGCGGTGATACACAGATTATTAGAAATGGGTTAATTTATATGTAATAGCTAGCCAATAGGAAGCCTGAGCCACTGGCCAAGCCAGTAATTAATATTAAGTCTCTGAATGATTATTTATAACCAGTTTCAGGTACTGGCGGGTAGGAGAGAAACCAGTCCAGTGGGACTGGACAGCATGGAGAAGAGCCTCCAGCTACAGAAGTACCTGCGGGAGTTGGCGATAGAGCAGCAAGCTGAGAGGGGAAGGTTAAAGGGGGAAGATCTGTGGGATCCACAGAAGATGGAAGATGGGACAGCGAAGGCTGCCATGGGTATTCTGTTGCAGAGCTGGGAATGAGACTGGGGAATTGGATTTGGGGAAACCGAGAGAGCTTGTTGTTGTTTTTGAGACAGGTTCTCACTATGTAGACAAGGCTGGCCTCCAGTTGTAATTATATTTATTTGCATGTACACACACATACATACCTATGTTTATCTATGGAATAATAATAATAAAGAAAGAGGGGCTATAAGTTTAAGAGTTGGTCAAAAGTGGGGTTCAAAGCTAAGTAGCTGGAAGGAGAAAAGAAGGGAGAAAAGTAATAAAATTGTATTTCAACTTTTAAAAACTTCTTTAAAAGTGGAAGAAAAAGAGAAAAAATAAAGGCTATAATTGTCAGTGAACCAGGATATCTGCTACAAGGCAATGCCTTCTGTATAAAACAGAGACGCTGAACTGTAACAGGTTTTCTTTTGGCCACCAACCAGCTTCCAAATAAAGACATGAAGATTTACTATTAATTATGCTTGTTTCACTAGCTCTAATAACTTAATTTAAGCTATTTCTCTTCATTGATGTTTTGCCTCTTAGCTTTTTACCATTCTTTCTTTCCTTCTGTATGCCATGCTTTCCTGCTTCTCTTGTCTGTCTGTCTGTATGGCCCCAGGCATCTTCCTCTCTTTCTTCCTTATTCTCTCTCTCTCATTCTCCTCCTCCCTCTTTTTTCAAGATTCATTTTTACTGTTTTTATTGTTTTTCTCTGCTCACCTCCCTTTCTTCCCCTCCCCTTCTACCCTCTCCTGTGACCCCCACACTCCCAATTTACTCATGAGATCTTGTCTTTTTCTCCTTCCTATGTAGATCCATGTAAGTCTCTCTTAGGATTCTCTTTGTTGTCTAGGTGCTCTGGGGTTGTGGACTATATGCTGTTTTTTCTTTGCTTTGTGTCTAAAAGCTACTTATGAATGAGTACATATTAAACTTGTCTTTCTGGATCTTGGTTCAAACGAACAAATAATCCAATAAAAACATGTGGTTCAGAACTAAACAGAGAACTCTCAACAGATGAACCTCAAATGACTGAAAGACACTTAAGGAAATGTTTATTTCCCAAAGAAAATAGTTGCAGTGCTTAGAGAAATTAAAAAGAAAACACTATTAACAAAACAAAAATTGCCTTTGTGCCAATATCAGTGTATAACACTCAATATCATAATTTTGAGTGTTAGCCACAATACTGAAGATGGCAGGATAATATGAACCATACTGGGCTTGTGACCCATAGTTCAAAATCAACCACATCACTAGCTCACTTTGTGACTCTGGAGCAATCACAGTTCACTTGTACCTCTGGAAAAGGTAGCTGAGTTTATGAGTGCTGAGTCTGTTCTATTCAGACAGAGCAGACTCAAGGCTGCTGATAGATGTTTTTGGTGGTGAACTTGAATGCTCAGGGAACCCAGAGGCAGCCACAGACAGTATCTGGAAGACTGGGCTTTTATAGTTTCTCTACTGGTTTTCCAGGCATCATCTCTTTCCTCGAAACCTTAGTTTTTCAGTATTGAAAAAGACAATTTGACATTTTATCTGGTCATTTTTGTGAGCATATTTCTTTTGCAAATCAATAATGAAAACGTAATTAATCAGTCTGTGCTTGCTGCGGTGGCATGGAACTATTTCACAAGGATGAAAGGTCCCATTTTCAGGGGCAGTATGATCCTCTCGGGAGAACTCAATGATGATGTAACAGCCACCCAGAAGCATTCATCCCGTGTTGCCCACATACTCTCATCTGCCCCTCAAAATAGTCCCTGACTCCATTTTCATACTTCGCTTGACCTAAGGCCACTTGGACAGTCTAGGCCCAGAGCACAGGCTCACACCCACCAGGCTGTGCTGGGGCATTATTTCCAAACTAGTGTGCACCTCTCAAAAGTTAGACTTTATTTGTTAATGAAGTTTAGATTTATGTGCTGGGAAAACAGATAAGAATTCCTCTATGTCCTCCTCTTTCCCTTCCATGGCTTCCCCGGTTATTAGCATCTTGCATTACTGCAGTTTGCTTGCTGTACTTAATGAATAATATTGATAAGTTATTATTAAACTAACATCTACAGTTTACATTAGAGTAAACTCAGCAACTTTTGGCCAATGTAAACACCATAATACATGATACAGAATAGTTTCACTTCCTTAACATTTCTTTGTCTCACCTATTTATCTTCCCTTCCCTCCAAACCTCTGGTAACAACTTATCTTAGATCATACAGTAGTCTACATACTGTAGACTTTTCAGACCGACCTTTCTCTTGGTTATAGGGCTTCACGTTCCCCTGTATATTTTAATGGCTATACCTTGTTTGATTTTAATACTCAATAAAGTTTTATTGTAGACCTATGCTGTGGCCTGTTTACCCATTAGCCACAGAGTAATATTGATTACTTCCAAATTTTGGCAATCTTAGCTAAAGCTACTATAAAATCCATGCAGTGATTTTTACATTTCAGTTCACTTGGATGAATGCCAAAATATGATCTCTGTGTCGTATAAAAGAGTATTCTTTGCTTTAAAGAACTGACAAAGCTGTGCTCAAAACTGATGTCCACAGGGCAGGGAAGATGGCTCAGTTGGCAAACGGTCCGTGTTGAGAGCATGCAGACCTAAGGTCAATCTCTAGAATCCACAAACAAAATCTGTGAGTTGTGGGATGACTTTGAAATGCCAGTCCTGGGAAGACAAGACAGGTGGATTCCTAGGTTTCTCTGGCTAACCAAACTCAACTGAACCTTCCAGTTTCAAGTAAAAATGAGAGGCCTGTCTCTATGGTGGAGTGCATACTGAAAAATGGTATCTATTGTTGATCTTTGATCTCATCTTGTGCCTACACATACACACATATGCACATGTAGACACTTATTTTCATATACAAATGAGAGAGAGAGAGAGAGAGAGAGAGAGAGAGAGTGAGAGAGGACTTTCGTCATTATACCTGGTTTGTAATACTGTCACTTTATTTTAATTTTCCTTTCTCTAATGACTAAAATATTGAACGTTTGTAAATAGGTTTTTTTTGAGAATTTCATACATGAGTTCTGGATTTACATCATTTCCACTCCTGCCTCTCCCTTCTTCAACTCTTCCCTTGCCCCTTGACTCCCTCTCAAATCTATGATCTGTGCTTCTTTATTTTGTTGTTTTGTTGTGCACATATACATATTTACACACAAGTATATATATGTACATATATACATAATATATTCATACCTATACTATAATTTGCTGAGTCCATTTAGAGGTGTTAGAGAGAGAGAGAGAGAGAGAGAGAGAGTGTGTGTGTGTGTGTGTGTGTGTGTGTGTGTGTGTGTTTAGGGCAGATCACTTGGGACTGAATCATCTATTTGGGTTCCTCCCTGGTGAAAACTGGTCCTCTCTCTCTCAGTCTTAAATTGACAAAACCTTTTTATCTAGTGATGTTACCTTGTGAGATTTCCCCCGTTCATGTTGGAATGTCAACTGGTGTCATTTTTCAGGTCATGTTTGGGCAACATTATTGTTAAGATTTTATGGGTGCAATTTCCTGTCAAATACAGAAAACTCTATTTCATAGAGACACCCTGACCCTCTGGCTCTTGTAGTGTCTTTGCCCTCTTTTTCTGCAGTGTTCCCTAAGCCTTAGGTGTAGGGGTTGATTGTAGATGTAGCAGTTGGGTTTTAGCACCCCATGAACCATTATTCTATATGTTTTGACCTGCTGTGCTGGTCTCTACATACTGCAAAAGCAAGCTTCTGTGATGAGGGTTGAGAACTGTGCTTACTTGTAGATAGACGTGATAAAGTAGAACCCCAGTCACTGGCTTGTGTTCATTTCTTTCAACACTCTGTGCCTAGCTGGAACCTTCTGCCTCTGTTGTGAGTTTAGAAGTAGGCTCTGCCAAAGACAGTAAAACACTTCAGAAAGGTCACTGTTGACAGAGGTTTCTGTCCTGTCCAGTCCCACAGCCATTCAGTCCCAAAGAAACACACAGAGACCTAAATTAATTATAAACTGGCTGGTCTATTAGCTTAGGCTTTCTTATTAACTAACTCTTACATCTAAATTAGTTCATAGTTCTTGTCTGTGTTAGCCACATGTCTTGGTACCTTTTATCAGTGAGGCATTCTCATCTTGCTTCTTCTTGGTCTGGGTGGTGACCGCAGACTGAGCCTTTCCTCTTCCCAGAATTCCCCTGTTCTGTTTGCCCCCACCTATACTTCCTGCCTGGCTACTGGCTAATCAGCATTTTATTAAACCAGTACAAGTGACAAATCTTTACAGGGTCCAAGACTATTGTCCCACAGCAGATTACCTTTCATAAGCCTGAGGGAAATTTCCACAGTTTTACTAGGAGACTCCTTTAGGGCTCCTAGATATTAGCTCAAAACAGGGAGCCCTCTAAGACAGGATACCTCTGCAGCATTCTTACCTCTCATGTCTGCCCTAACTAATGTAATGGAAACTTCTTCATTGCAATTTATTTGCCTTTCCCCTGGTCTCTCTTCCAGCACTCTGGGATCTTCTTATCTACCCACAAATCACTTCCATTTGGGAGATGGTTCCTCCATGTCCTCAGGTCTCTACTAGATCTAACACATCATTTGTTGATGGTTTGGTGGCCTTTCTCTTGATGTTAGAAGAGGAGTGATGACCTTGGGTTCCTTACATGCCAGACCAGAAAGTGGAAGTTCACTTTATGATTGTAATAATGAATAGAATTTCTCAATGGAAGCAAAATGTATTTAAAAAGTTATATTTACTATGAAGAATATTTAGATCACGTATTACCTTTTAACTTGCATTCATTCCCATTCTACTTTATTGATTATTAAAGCAGTATAGTCAACAAAAATATTTTGGCAGAAACAAATATTACATATAATTTCACCAATTATCAACAACCTCTGTGAATATTTTGCTGTATTTTATTGTAGTGTATTTGTAAACTGTTTTACTTTTCCTTTTCTTTCTTACCTTCCTTTCTTCATTCATTCATTCCTCTTTCCTTTGCCCCTTCCTCCCCCACAGGGTCACTTATTGAATACTTTGTCCTCAGCTGATGGTACTATTTATGGAAATGATGATATGTGTAGTAGGTGGCTCTTAGTTGGAAAAGGTGGGTCACTGGGGGAAGGTAAGCGAAAGTTGTATCTGTCCTTGATTTCTTCCTCTCTTGCTGCTTTCTGTGTAGCAAGAGATGGTGCATCTCTACAACATGCTCCACAGTGTTCTGCCAAAGCACATGGCCACAAGCTGTCAGGAATTGAGACCTTTGACTTGTGAGCCATAATAAGTGTTCCCTTCCTTAAATGTTTATAGCAGGTATTTTTTACAGAAAAGATACTATATTATATAATTTATAAAATACTATATGATATAATGTACTATATCTTTCACAGAAAATTTACTATATTTTACTTTATTATTATTATCCCTTTGAAACATGTTTGCTTTTTTAAGAGACAGAAAAGGAGAGAATCCAGACTTGAAGAGGAGGTGAACTAGGAGGAATAGAGTAGTCAGTATATATTGCATGAGGGAAAAAAATCTATTTTCAAGAAAATTTTAAAAAAAATTGTTGTAGTAGCTGGATGAACCCCACGCAAACTCAGCATGTGAATTCTGTAAATAGCATTGAACTGCCAACCCTACCAATAAATCCCTTAAAGAGTTGCAGTTGTTGATATGGTTTTAACTCCTCTGCCTCAAAATAAATCCAGCAGGAAAGCTGAATGCCTCTGATTTAGCTACAGGAGATAAACAGAAACAGTGCTTTTCTCTCCTCCATTTTCAGCACTGGAGATCCTGGTGGAAGAGTCACTTCCGGAGCACTCCACACCACTTCAGCTTCAGCCCAAGTACTCAGTAACCAGCCATGACAGAATCCACTAGCAAGCTCTCTGCTGCCGTCAACACTGTAAAAGCCTGACTCCTTCGTGCAAAATGTAATGAAAGAACAAAGGAAGACCTTAGAAAATATGGTTGGTATCTGTTTTACTGAGGAACTTCCGCTTCTAGTCCGAGATAAATGAGATGATTTTTCTCAATGAAGTCTGGATTAGTAAATCGGAATCTCTGGTCAGTTTTCAGTGTGGCTCATATGAAAGAAGGTCTGCTAAATAGAGTTTCATCATTTCAGGTAGACGGAAGAGCTGGACAGAGAATCCCTTAGCCAGGATTATTAGTTTGTACCACTTTAACCACCAAGTCTCTCATCTGTGGTTGCAACAGATGAAGTCCTTTGTGTGAAATCCTGTCTACGTATGGGTAGCACTTCCTACTATGATGCTCCAAATCAGCCCAAATTTCTACACTCCTTATCGCTGGGGACAACATTTCTAGGCAGTTTCACTGGTTTATTCAACAAGCAAACCCTCCTGTCTATGTGTGTGCGTGTGGGTGTTATATGGACATACATATACATAATATGCATACACCTTATACATACGCATGAAAGACTGCTAGTCGATTTGTGAGAAACTATGTTCTGCCTCATGGTTGAACTGTGGCATGAACATTCACAGTCTCTGCCTTTGCCCACTTAGCTCCACAGAGTCATAGCATCCCCGCTGCAGTTTTCCCAAGTGAAGCTCCCCTGCTGTCTATCAATTCAATCTCTACACATCCACAATTCATAGAATAAGAACAAACTCGGTTTGCCATACTCCAAAGGTTCCCTTCTCACATAGAAAACAATATTCATATTCTGAGAGATACTTCACCAACAATTAAGCGTGTGAAAGTATTTCACTCCTAGGAAAGTATAAATTATGAAATGTTAGTAGCAGGCATGGTGGAGCACAAGCTGCCACCCTACCACGTGGGAGGCTGAAGTAGGAGACCCATGAACTACATAGAAAGATCCCATCTAGAAGTCATATAAAAAGAAAAGAAAGAGATGCCACTAAATTTACCCATTAAATTTACCAAAATCTGGCTAGCCTCACTAGCAGATACAGCAGGTTTCAGGTCCAGTGAGAGAGCCTGCCTCAATACACATAATGGAGAGTGATCAAGGAAGATATCTGGGGCCTGTGTTTGGCTTCTACATACATGCTCACATGTACAGATGCATTGTGCATAGATATATGAACCCACACACTGTGAACACACATGTACATGCACACAGTCTACACACATACACATGCAATAATAATAAATTAAATATAAAACTTGTAATATTTCAGGCACAGATTTGAAACAATAGGAAATAAGACTCTCAGTCTTAATTATCCAGAATGGAAAATGGCATAGCAACTATAGAAAATGGTTTGGGCATGTTTTACAAAGCTAAGTATGATCATACTATGCAATCCAGCCATTGTACTCCAAGGGAATTATTTGAAAAAAATCATTTGATTTGAAAAATTATTGAAAAACTCATTTGATTAGGGAAAAAACTCAACTGATTTGAAAAAAAATCTTATATAGCTTGAGTGTAAATATTCACTGCTATTTCACTAAAAACCAACAGAATTACAAAAAAAACCTGCAGCAATTAGTTTGTAATTCAGTAGACGAATGGATAAATAAACTGAAGCGTGTTACACGAGATCATTATCCAGTGATAAACATGAGCTAGTAACCCACATAAAGACATAGGCAACCATTGCTGGCTGAAAGAAGGCATTCCGTGAAAGCTGGCCTCAGACTCACAGGGCTCCCAGTGCCTCTGCTTTGTGAGTGTGGGATTAAAGGTGGGCACCTCTGTGCCCTGCTAAAATTCACTCTGATGCGTCAATGAGCCCCAGGGGCTGGGATCAGCAACAGTTGACAAGATTTGACACTGTAAACTGGACTCCATGAAGCTTAGCTTTGTCAGACTCATCTCCTGTAACTATAGAAATAAGGAAGTTTATAACAGGCTTCCAGATTTAAATGGAATGCCTCAGATATTTGCATGGGAGATAGTTAAATTATGGGAGGAGTTTAGATTTCTCCTGTGTTCTCAAGCTTTCTGTCTCCCTTTTAACTCCTGCTCCGCCAAAACCCAACCTGCTCTCATTATTGGAGCTTTAGATACTTATCTCTCACATACCCAGAAGTGGGACTTGGTGGGCAGTGACCACTAATGTTCTTTCCTGTCAGTCTTTCGGCTGGTGTCTGTAGGTGTCAGAAATTCTGCTGACTGTTGGGGAGAGGTGAGCAGGGTCATGTTCTCTTTTCCTCAGTAAGGTCATTTTTAGCTGGGCTCTTTAAGGCCAACCTCACCCTTGCAATGAAAGGCACACACCAGGCAGAACTGTAGCACAAGTGGTGGAATTTCACCCAGTTTTAAAATATAAGCAGGTGGATATTATTTGGAAAGATCAGCGGTAGTCTGAATGAAAATGTGCCCCCCACCGCAGACTCAGAGGGAGTCTATATTATTAGGAGGTGTGCTTTTCTTGAAGTAGGTGTGGCCTTGTTGGAGGAAGTATGTCACTGTGGAGGTAGGTTTTGAGGTTTCAGAAGCTCAAGCCATGCCTACCTAGTAGCTTACTGTCTCTTCCTGCTGTCTTCAGATCCAGAGGAAGAATTCGCAGCTCCTTCTCCAACACTGCATCTGCCTGCATGCTGCTATGCTTCCCACCATAACAATAATGGACTAAACCTCTGAACTATAAACCTTCCCCAATTAAATGGTTTTGTTTTTTTTTTTAACAAGAGTTTGCATAGTCATGGTGCCTCTTCACAGCAATAAAACCCTGACTAGGACAGATACTGTGGGTAATAGAAATGGACACTGACAAAATGTGACGCTTTCAAAGGACAAAAAGGGGTTGGATTTGGCTTCAGTGTAAACATCAAGGGATGTTAGGAACAACAGCTGAAGAGCTGATTGAGAAATATCAGGGATGATTTGTATGCCATGCTAAGACATCAAGAAATGACCGTGGAGGGCCAAGAAGAGCGAAGAAGAAGAAGAAGAAGAAGAAAAAGAAGAAGAAGAAGAAGAAGAAGAAGAAGAAGAAGAAGAAGAAGAAGAAGAAGAAGAAGAAGAAGAAGAAGAAGAAGAAGAAATTTCTTTTGTGTTTAAAATTTTCTTTGTTGAATTTATGTGCATTGGTATTTTGTCCGTATGAGTGTCTCAGTCCCCCTCGAACTGAGGTTACAGACAGTTATGAGCTGCCACACTGGGTGCTGGGAATTGTACCCAGGTCCTCTTTAAGAGCAGCCAGTGGTCTTAACTGCCGAGTCCTCTCTCCAACCCCAGGAAACATTTCTTGCTTCTTTTTAAAACCGGAATCCAAATCTCACCCTGCAGCCCTAGCAGGTGAACCTGAGCTTGCTGTCCTCATCCCTCAAATCCCTGATTGTTGGGATTACAGGCTGGCATTATTACATCCAGCTTAGTGTTCAAATGACAACAGAGACAAAACTCAAACTGTGATAGAGATGAGTAGTGTTAGAGACTCAAACACCTCTTGGAAGATGTCACAGCAGCCCAGCCATGTGTGTCAGAGGCAAGGCTGTGCCTTGAAAGGATCTGGGGACAAGACCAGTGGTGTTGAGTGGGGTGTTGGGTGGGGGGACCCTGAGGAACTCTGCTAATCCAGAGCATATATTCTGATCCTATGCTAACCACACTCATGGGACTGGTTATGCTCTGGAATTCACAGGCTGTAAAATATATTTAGCACTAAGGAATTCTAAATTATCCTGAAAAATCCGAACAAGAATACGTTTTATTTGGGCTTTTTTTAAAAAATAGAAAACATAAAATATTACTTAAGGAACCCTAGTCAACACAACTTCAGTGATCACAAACTCATCTAGAAAGAGAAAATAAGGGTGCATTGAAAAATATGGAGTTTTTCTATGAATAGCACAGAATACCCCCCTTTTTTTCCAAAATAAAAACTCTGAATTGAATCTCCCTTGTTTAGCTTTTCTACTGACCATTATTCATAACAACTTGTAACCAATGTTCTAAACAAAGGCAATTATCCATAAACTCAGACAACACCTGTCCACAGGTAAAGAATCTCAAATGTGCCATTTCTCCTTCTTCCTTTTACTCCATATAGGTCTGTCCATACATGATAAACAGTCTTGTTTGTTGGATCCTTTCTTTTGTGTAATTAAAAAAACTTATGTGTGGTTAAAAAATAGCACAAAATACACACTCACTTAATTGTGGCATCCACAATGGAGTCAGCCATGTAGGTGGGAGGTGCTAAAACATGAGCAGAGGGAACTAGCATCTCAATGATGTCCTTACACTCCATCCACAGCCCACAGCTGAGACAGCTACCCCTGGGGGCCCAGGTAACATTTTTGTGCAAAGACTACAAGCAAAATTGCAATATTCCATTTTACAATTTTATGTGAATTTCTTATATTCATTTTTTCCACTAAAGAATAATGTTTATCAAGAACAGGAGCAAGGCTGGAGAGATGGCTCAGTGGTTAAGAGCACCGACTGCTCTTCTAGAAGACCCAGTTTCAATTCCCAGCACGCACATGGCACCTCACACCTGTCTGTAACTCCTGTTCTAGGGCTTCTAATACCCTCACACAGTCACAGAGACATACATATAGGTAAAATAGCAACACGTGTAAAATGGCAATAATTTATATATATAATATATGCATATATAGGTATGTTTATATAAATGGGCAGGAGCTGTACATCACTGCATAACTCAGTAAGCACGGAAGTCAGACATTATAAGATTTTATTTTCTAGTCTACCTCTTATGCATTTCTCAAACTCTTTATCTTTATTTAACTCAATCTTCTTATTTACAGAATAAAAATAAGCAGAGTTTCTTCTCATGGGATATAAAATAAGTACACTGAGATTCAAAAACACTAATGTAAATCTAATAAAATCTTTTATATTGAGGCTACAGAATCTCAATCATGTACTACAGTAGAGTTGTCAGAAAGGTGGGAGGAAAAGTAAACGATGGGTTTTTAAGCTCAGGATGATACCCTGACAGTCAATCCATTATATAGAACTAAAATTCATAGATGTATTATCAAAAAGTCCCCAAAGGAAATAATATAAAATATTATATATTTAATATATTATTAAATCTATTGGCATTTAAGGGATTAAACTAAACTGGACCAAGCAGAATAAGACAGAAGTAATATAGGAGGTTAGAGGGAAAATAAATGAAAGAATAGAAAAGCAAAAGGAAAAATCAATAAGAATATCTGGGCTTTTTGGAGACACTCCAGCCAATATACCTTTAGAGAGTCCCAGTAGGAAAAAGAGAGAAAAGATACAAGTTATTAAAGCTCAAAGTTGAAGAGGAGAGATTGTTAGTGACCTTGGCCTTCCTAGTGAGCCTGCTACAAAGTACTGAACTAGGATAAAGTAGATGAACTTCTGAAACATCCAGCTATTGAAACTTAATCAACAAAGCTACTATAGGCTAAACAGACACACTTTGCTAAGAAACTGCATTATTAAGCGGCAAAGTTCTACTAACCATTTCCCAAAGCCAAAGGGCTTCAGTTATACATTTAAAAATCAAAAACCCATACCAATTCTTCATAGATCTTTTGAAACAGAAAACAAAGGCTTTCCTTCTACCTCTCTCTATACAACTATTGTCATTCTGACAGTTCAACAGAGCCATCCCCATAAAATAAAACCACCCAGTGATGTCTCTTACAGGCTACAATATCTTCAACAAAAATATTGGTGAAATGAATCCAGTGATAAATAAAGAAGGTTAAATGTCATGGTCAAGTGGGTTTTATTGTAATAATACAGTTTGTTTAACATCCCAAATCAATCAGTGTAGCACACGATAATAAAATAAAGGATAAAACATCATGATTGTCTTAAAAACTGTTTAAAAAAAAAGAAGCATTCAACAAAATCCAACACCTTTCTACCATAAAACACTTGCAACCCACAAATAAGCTGAAGCCTTCTCCACGAGATGAAAAGCTTCTATGAAAGACACAGCTACTGTCACACTCAATGGAGCAGCTCTAAATGCACGTCCCTTGAGATCAAGAGCAAACAAAAGATGCTAACTGTAGCCGCTTCACTCAGTTCACACCAGACGTCACTGCCAGGGCGATTATAAAAGGTTTTTCACAAAGCATCCAGCTTGTACAGGAAGCTTTAAAACCATCTCTAGACACAGATATCATGGACACACACTGTCATTTAAATATGAAATGTTCCTTACAAGTTTTTGTACACTTTGAAGGCTTCTTCCCTGGATAATGACACTATTTTAAGACATTGTGGAACTCAGAAGGTGGAACTTTTCTGGGGAAGGCAGGTTACCTTTTAAGTGGCCCCTGGTTCTAGGTGCATTCGGTGTTTCCTGGTCTGCTGTGATGTGAACAGGCTTTCCCACCTACCCATGCTAGCAAGAACTAGTCTGCTCTCCTTTCCATAAAGGACTGCCATGACAGAGGGAACCTCTCTGAAACTGTGAGTCAAGTAAATCTTTACTCCCATATATTGTCCCTGACAAGTTTCGTGGCACAAAAGTAGCTAACACAGAAATGGATGCCATCGAGGTCAGGACTTTGCTGTGATTAAACTTGACTATATGGTTCTTTTTGAAGCTGATTTTCAGGAAACTAAGAAGGTGTTTCAGTTTGTGGCCTACAGGAGCCCTAGAGTATCCAGCACTCAAGAGGTGGAGGCCAGAAGGACCAGAAATACAAGGTCCTCCCCTGCTACACAGCAAGTTTAAAGTCAGCCTGGACTATGTGAGATTGTGTCTCAAAGGAGAAGGAGGGTGGGATCTTGAGGGAGGGAAAGAGGGAGGAAAGAAAGGCCAGCTATACTAGAATCTATGAGTAGAGCTTAATGGTTGATTCAGATGCGGATTAAAGACAAGAGTACTAGCAGAAGTGTGGGCAGCACAGATCCTGCATTTTCAAATGGAAAGAAAGATTTTATTGGGAATTGGACAGGAAGCCTTTGATGTTAATTCTATTTCTATTTGTATACATTTTGTCCACGTCCTGAAATTCTCAGTGGGGGTGAAGTCACAGGTGAGTTAGTTAGCTTGGTAGAGGAGACTTCAAAGCAGCTAAGCATTCACGTGGTGGGATGGTTACTGCTGTCTGCTTCTACCAGGGTACAGTGGAAACGAGGACTGTAGGAGGTCCTTCTGTATTTCTGTTGCTTTCATTGGTTAAATAAAGAGACTGCCTTGGCCTTTTGATAGGGCAGCCCTTAGGTGGGCGGAGTAGACAGAACGGAATGCTGTGAGAGAGAAGGCAATGTGGCAGAAGCCATGTTTCTCCAGCCCAAGATGGACATTGGTTAGACTCATGCCGGTAAGCCATATCCTTGTGGTAATACACAGATTACTAGATATGGGTTAGTTTAAGATGTAAGAGTTGGCCAAAAAGAGGCTAGAATTAATAGGCCAGGCAGTCATTTAATTAATACAGTTTCTGTGTAATTATTTCGGGTATAAGCTAACCAGGCACGAGGAACGCAGCCCTCTCCTCCCTACTACAGAGGACAAGAGCAGAGCAGAAAGGCATACATGACATAGAAGCAATTTCTCAAGATAGAGTTGTGTTCACATTTAAAACTGCCAGTGCGTAAAGTCAAAATTATTTTTAAGACTTTTCTTAGAAAAGTTGAACCCCCAGAGTGTCCTGATGGAGAAAACCAGAAGCTACTGAGCCAAGGGTTTTCCCAGTTAATGTTTTTCAAAGGCTCAGAAGCTGCAGCAGCCATGGACCAAGGAGAGGAGGCAGAAATTTCTCAGATTAACAAGAAAACTTGATCTCATCCATGTGGTACTGGTTTTATAAGCATACATGGTACAGGAGTTACTGAGTCACAAGATTGGCAGGCTTGTTTTACAGCATGTTGGTGTGGGAGAATGGTCTATATTCTGTCAATTATATTTGAAATAATGCTGATTGGCCAGTAGCCAGGCAGGAAGTATAGGCGGGACAACCAGACAGGAAGTAGAGGCGGGTCAATGAGAACAGGAGAATTCTGGGAAGAGGAAAGCTTGGTAGGCAGTCCTGGCCCAGCCACAGAAGAAGAAAAATGTGACTGCCCCACTGAAAAAGGTACTGAGCCACGTGGCTGACACAGACAAGAATAATGGATTAATGTAAGTTATGAGTTAATAAGAAGCCTGAGCTAATAGACCAATCAGTTTTGTAACTAGTATAGACCTCTGTGTGATTTCTTTGGGACTTAATGATTGTGGGAACCTGGCACTACAGAAACTTGGACAACAGCATGTATGGGGAGAGCTACCAGTGAATGTGAAACCCATTTAAGAGCCTTGACTCAACTTCGTCCTTCAGTACCAAGACTGTCATTCAGATGTGAGGCACTGGGATTATCTAGGCCAGAATGAAGATGATCTAAAGAGACACTTGGAGCCCTCCTTTGGTGATCAGAGTACTGCAACAATGGACTCAAAGAAATTGGCATTTCCCTAGAATCTGATGCTAAAAATAAGGAAAGCCAGAGGCTCTGGGGGCTAGCCAGAGCAGGAAATTATCTCCAGGTGAGAATCACAACTTGCAGGAGACTAGTACTATAACCATGGTGTTGGGTTACCTTGACCAAGGTTGCTTAGCTATGCATACCCCTGACACTCTGCTTAAGCCTTACCCTTATGTCAACACCCTGTGGTCAGACTGGAGATGTAGCACACTGGACCTCTTTGTTCTCAATATGGCCTCTTGAATGAATTCTCTTTTCATTTTTTTAAATTTTTTAAATTTAATTAATTTTATTAATTAATATCCTTAACTGGCTTATTGAGGATGGATGATGCACATTGCAGCTGACAGGGTACAAACTGTCCCCCATAACTCTGGTACCAGCATTAATGCCCCTAAATATAGTGATTCACTTTTGCCAAAGTAATTTTCTTAAAATTCAGGTAGAGAGCCTCATGCTTTTAGATACTCCATAAGCCTGTCTCCCTCACCCTCTTTCTGCAGCAAGTGAATCAGTACTAAAACCTTCTGGAATATCTTAAGTAGTTCCACTGACTGAGGTGTGCTGTGGGAAGGTTACAGCTAATACCTACTGGCCTACTGGGGTGTGGCCTCATGGACTATTTACCCGGATGCGGAAGCGTGTCCGGCCCCTTTCCTTCCTCTCTCTGCTTGCCCCTGGGCTCTGTTTTGGCTCTTCAGTGTGTTTTTGGATCTGATCTTTGTCCATCGTTCAAGCAGAACATCCTGACCTTGAAAGCCTACCCCTTAATAAACACCTGTTTTCTTAGTTCTGAGCTAGTGTGAGATCCCTTTTCTGTTAAGCATCTGATCATTTCTGCCTTCAGGGGTGTTGGGTACTGGTTGGGCTGTAGAAACAGCATCATTTTGTTTTGCTATATTTCCAAACATGTTGCACAACTAATAAAAACCCAGAGACAAAAATTGGGATTCAACCTGAAGGTCAGAAAAGCAAAACAGCCAGCTGGCTTTTACCTGTACCTCAGTCTGAAATGGTGACCCTGCCTCCAGGAAGCCTCAGAATGAGACTGTGTGTGAGAACTGTCTCCTCCCTTCTTATATTCCTCTTTGGGGCTGAGATTAAAGACATGCACCACTACTGCCAGTTTAGAAACTGGCATAGATGGCAAACTAGTGTGGCTACTAGGATTAAAAGTGTGTATCATCACTGCCTGGTCTGTTACACAAACATCTTTCAAACTTGACTTCATCTCAACCATTACTCAACAAGTTTTTAAATCCCAACATTTGATTAACCTTCAATTGACTCTTCCTGAAGGCCAGATGAATTCATGAAACTACCTGTTTGTTACATTAAAACTTTAGTTTATGACTGATGTCTGTTTCTTCTAGACAGATCATTCAGGGAAAATAGCTTCTCTTAGAGAAAAAAAATTATACATAAACCGGAATTTTCAGTAGCAAGCATGGGAGATAGAAAAACCTTGTGAATTAAATTATGTTTCTCTGACTTTATAAAGTTTGATGATTACCAGTATGATGCAATGGTCTTTCTGCAGGCTGACCCATTTCCTTGTCCATGTTTTCATCTACTCACCAGACAGCTAAAGAAAATCAACTGTGGTTTAGAAGGTCATAGAGCATTCAGATATGTGGACAGGAAAATGAACAATGATGAATATTTTGTGTCGTGATAAGAACATTAAAAGGAGTATTGCGCTAGTGATGGCCTATGGAAGGCGCTAATTATTGTAGGTAGGAAAAACATCATCATATATGTGACCTTTGAATGGAGAGCCCTGCAATGTGAGAGATTAGAGAGATAAGATATGAGCAGAGGAGAACCCTGTTCAGGGAAGAAAACCTCAACAGTAACCGAGAAAAGAAAATGTTTGAGTCTTTCTCAAGCTGTTATTACAAAATATCAAAACCTGTGTGTTGTGGAATATTATTTTAACTATGCAAAGATGTGTTGCATTTGTTTCACCTTGCCTGCCTAAGGCACCTACCTGATTGGTCTAATAAAAAGCTGGACAGCCAATAGCAAGGCAAGAGACGGATAGGTGAGCCTGGCAGGTAGTGAGAATAAGTAGAAGGAGAAATCTAGGCTCAAGAGAGAAGAAGGAGAGAATGAGGGAGAAAGAAAAGGACATGCCTGGGGCCAGAAGTAAGGCAGCCACCAGCCATCCAGACACTAGAGGAAGCAGGAAAGTAAGATAGAAAGAGCGGAAGAAGGAAAGAAAGAAAGAAAGAAAGAAAGAAAGAAAGAAAGAAAGAAAGAAAGAAAGAAAGAAAAGAAAGGAAGGAAGGGAAAGGAAGGAAGGAAGGAAGGGAGGGAGGGAAAGAAAGGAAGGAAGGGAAAGGAAGGAAGGAAAGAAGGAAGGATGGAAGGAAGGAAGGGAAAGGAAGGAAGGAAGGAAAGAAGGAAGGATGGAAGAAAGGATAGAAGGAAGGAAGGAAGGAAAGGAAAGATAAGAAGGAAGGAAGGAAGGAAGGAAGGAAGGAAGGAAGGAAGGAAGAAAGAAAGAAAAGAAAGAAAGAAAAAGGAAGGAAGAAAGAAAAAGAAAGAAAAGGTGTTTGGTTAAAAGCATCACCTCAGCTCCCTAACATCCTTTTATACAAAGTGTCTGAAATGTTTAGGTGGGGGCTTCACCCCAGGCCCCTGGCCTCCATCTTAAGATGTTGGGCAAAAACTTCATTCCAAGCCCCTTCCCCTGGGAGTGGCCGCAGTCCAAGCTCCACCTCCAAGAAAGCCTGCCAAATGGTGACCCCTCCCCAGGGAGGGTCAACACCACTCCCACAGGCTATTTAACCTGCCCCCCAGAGAATGAACACATGGTCTCCCCTTTTCCCTCTTCAGTGGTCATTCTGGTTCTCCTTTTCCCGCTCTCTGTGTTTTCCTGGGGGACCACCTAGGAGTACTGGCATCCATTAAACCTGGGAATCTTTTAATTCGGTCTAATTCAGTCTGATTTGGATTATTGCATTGGCGGAGAGGTTTGTGGGCCAAGAAAAAATACTTAACAGGAAGAAAGAAACGTAAAAAGCTCCAAGGCAAACGTAGATGAGGAGAAAAAGTGTAATCTAAGTTCTAAGAGCTAGTGGTGCATGCATAAGATAAGGCCGAATCATTCATAACTAATAATGTCTCCATGTCGTGATTTGGGAGCTGGTTGGTGGCCCAAAAGAGAAAACCTGTTACACCTGTGAGGTTCATAAACAAAATAAGATAGTTGAGGTGCCTGAAAATTCCAAGGTTGATATTCTAGAAGATTCTAGGGTAATCCGACTTCCTGGTGCACAACCCGTACTCTCTATGTCCTTACACCAGGAAGGGCTTGCAGAGAAGGAAGCAGCTCCGAGTTGTTCTTTGGCATCCCCTGTTAAATTCTCTGTTTCCCACAGCTGTGGGGAGGACTAGTGAATTGTTATGTAGAGAAGTGGTTAGTGAGGAGAGGGGCCCAGGAGCCAGCTAATTCAGGACCGTAAGACCCCAAGGATATTGAATATGAATTTAAATAAGAATCAAAGAACCTAGAAGGATTTTTGTTCTGAAGTACATAGTCTGACTTTGTGTTGCAAGCTTGGATTACTTTTTAAATTTTATATTAAAAAGAAGAAAAAAGTGATGGTCTTGATGCATGTGAGGAGTCTCTTGGTCTGGCAAGAAAGAGATGATGGTGGCTTAATGGTAAATTGCACCAGGAAAGAGGTGATGTGGATTTGATGTTAATCTCTATCTTTGAAGAGAAATACATGCTATGTAGTATAGCTTTTCCTTAAGTCATAGCGTGATTGTCCACTTGGCATCTTGAAGTAGATAGAACTTTAGCCCAGTAGTCATGGCAACCAAGTGAATAAAGCAACACAGTGATAGGTATGCCTACAGGGATGGCAATCGAGCTGTTAATACTGTGAACCAAGCGGGCTCACAGTGTCCTCCTCTGGAATTCCAGGACTTACGGCCTTTTGTCTCCCTCCACAGCTGCAGAATGACTTTGCAATAGTGGCATATACATTAAGTGGAAGGTTAACTGAATATGGGATTCCAAGATGTAGCTTCCATGCGGTCCTCATCCATGATGGAGTGGGACTTTTGATGTCACTCTTTTAGAGGCACCTCCTGCTCCTGGCAATAACCCCTCACCTACATTCTGTAGGTAAACCAGAATCAACTCATCATTTGTGTTGTTGGGAATTTGGTAAAGTCTTTATTTTATGTTTTCTGTGGGAGTCAGCCATGATAAGGTAAGCATGGGCAGGCCACCCAAAGGAAGTTCTTTACTTCCAACCATTATCACTTCCCAGAGTAGGACTCGGCCATTGATAAATTTAAATGGAGGCCTGCATCTCAGTTTACTCTGAAGCAATACCTGGCTGCAGGAAGAACCACAAGCTGAGATTAGCTGAGCACCACCCAAAAACAGACCATCCAATGGAATGCCTAGCATTCCAACTGCTGTGGATAGGACCACCTGCCGACACACAATCACCAGGACACCCCTAGACAAATGTCAGCGAATCAGGGGTCCTGAATCTCAGAAACCCCTCACCCCCACCTTTACTACTATAAAAACCCAATTCTAACTGAGCTCAAGGCTCTCCAATACGTTGGACGTGTGGAGAGACCAAGTTTGCAAACTTGCTGAAAATAAAGGCTCTTTGCTTTTACATACGGGACTCGGTCTCCTTGTTGGCTTTTGCGGGGACTTTGCAGATTTAGGCATAACATTTTCTTTCCATCTGGGATGAATACAGGCTTCCTCACACCCCCTACTAAAAGTCAGTGCCACAAGTGGACACATGCAGACACATTGAAGTTGGAAGCAAAGGCCTTGATGGTCAATTCAATGAGGAAGAGGTTTAGGATTATCTCACTGTAATGAGTCAAAATGAACTTTATAACTAAGAATCAAAAAAATGTCAGACAGGATGGATCACTCAAATGTCTAGTTGGTGCAGCATGTCTGTCGCTACCTGGCTTTTCTTGACCTCTGAGAGACAGATCTGTGGACAAGGTTTGTTTTGCTGAATGTTTACCAGGTTGTTCTCACTAGAAGAACTGATGCTTTTTTGAAAGGAAATCATGCCCCTGCCAAAGCTATGCATCTATGAATATGGTAAGCTGAAAATATCAAAGCCAAGTGTGTACAGCAGCGTGTCATCTTCCTACTCTTGTTTTTCCACAAATAACATCATCTGCTCTTTTGTCATGCAAAAGAGTTGCTGTGTAGAAGGGGAAGGGGGAGTGCCAGGCAAGGGATTAGCTTCAATTTGAGCTGACTTTTGTGTCAGTGACCCTACAGGTCATTGTGGGCTTTTATCCCTCTGGAACTGTGAGCCCAGATAAACTCTTCCTTCTGTAAGTTGCTTTTGGTGAAGTGTTCTTCCACAACAATGAAATAACCAACTAATAAATAAAACATAACAAATTAATTAAACTATATCAGGGGATCAGTTAGCAAAATTAACAAGCAGCCAAAGTATGGTACCAAGATGGGACATAACCATTGGAGAAGGAGGCAACCATGCTAGAACATAAGCAATCTGTAAAGGGCTGTAAGATCCAAGCCTAGAACAAGGACCTGTGCTCAACCATGTTCATAGCAGCATTGTTTGTCATACCCAGAACCTGGAAACAACCTAAATGTCCCTTGACCAAAGAATGGATAAGGAAAATGTGGTACATTTACACAATGGAGTACTACACAGCGGAAAAAAATAACAACATCTTGAAATTTGCAGGAAAACGGATGGATCTAGAAAACATCATATTGGGTGGGGTAACCCAGACCCAGAAAGACAAATATCACATGTACTCACTCATATGTGGTTTTTAAACATAAAGCAAAGAAAATCAGCCTACAACTCACAATCCCAGAGAACCTAAACAACAATAAGGACCTAAGAGATACATACATGGATCTAATGTACATGGGAAGTAGAAAAAGACAAGATCTCCTGAGTAAATTGGGAGCATGGGGACCATGGGAGAGGGTTGAAGGGGAAGAGAGAGGAAGGGAGTGGAACAGAGAAAAATATATGGCTCAATAAAATCAATAATATATGCATATATATTACACACATACACACACACATATACATATCTCCAAGGCTAAAATCCCCAGGCCTCCCACTGTGTCTGCAGATCTTTCTGTCAGAACAAGGGGTTTCCTCTCAGCACACCTCTTGTTCCAGGCATGCAACAGGACACCTGAGAACCAAAGGCTGGACAGCAAGCAGGAGAAAAGGTGACTGTCTTCAGGGATTGCCATTCTTTGCCAGTACAGAATTCTGCTAACAATGTACAGGTTAACAAGAGAAAACCAAAGCAAGACTGCTACCCCTGCAGCGCACAGCACACCAGTGAAAAACCTGTCCCTTAGGAAAGCTCTCTCACTCCACCCAGGGGCACCGGATGATCACAGAAACCCTATTTTAACCACAAGAAAAGAGTCCCAGTGTGACGAGACAAAGGAGCAAGGAGCTTCAGACTAGAGAGTAAAGCCAGCTGGATCCCACAGACAACTGCTGGGCTCGCATCTGGACAGATGAGCAGCTGTCTCCAGCAAGGGAAGCACTGCATCTCTCTGAAGGGGTGGGTTAGAAAGACCTTCTGTCTGTGCAGATCACCACTTGCCTCTCTGCTTGTCTGGCAGGCCCTTCCGAGCCTGCTTGCCCCATGCAGGCAGGACACGATGGCATCCTTTCCTAAAAGGGCCCGCGAGCCAGACACAGATGCTTGCCCCATGCATCCTTTCCTAAAAGGGCCCGCGAGCCAGACACAGATGTTCTCCGTATCTTGTCTCCACACAGCTTGATCCCACACACTCAGAAGAGGAGCTGAGGAGAAGCTGAGTTATGGCTTTGTTCTAGGGTGCTCCAACCGAGGCTGGCAACCTGAGGGCTCCCTGCAGAAGGCAGTGTAAATGGGACTGAGCGGGGAGCCAGTTTCCAACTGGTTTTCAGCTTTCAACCAGCTGAAGCCTGGACCGAGGGCTTCTCTCCGCAGAGTCACTGTGCCCTCTGGCGGGCACAGGCTCTGAAGAGTTCACTGTGCGCTTCCTCAGGAATCCCTGTCCCCAAACATTCTTGTTATCAGTTTCCTAGTTTTCTTTTTTTCCAGCACCCGAACCAGCTGATTCGTTTAGAAACACTGTCCACCTGTCTGCGTTTTCCCCTACCTCAGGCATTCTCTCTTTCATGTGAGATACACAACTTCATTCATTCTAGTTGGAAGTCAGCAGCTCTAGGTGGCCTTTTGTGGCATTGTCAAAAAACACCAACATTTCTAACCTTACGGAAACTGGTTCTTATGGGCTCCATTGTTGATGTGTGACTAAGTCAGGCTGGGCAAGGAGGAGCCAAGGAACTTTGGCTATAGGAAACCTCTACAGAGAGATCTGAGCCATGGGGTGTCAGAGTGCCTGAATCTGAAACTATCTATAAATACGAATGTGACTGTGTGTATGTAGGCATGCATTGCTGTGTGTGTATGTATGTATGCGTGCATGTTCTCTGTGTGTATGTGCATTGTTCTATGTGTCTGTGTGAATTTGTGTATATGTGTTGGGTGGTGTGTGTGAGCGCCTGTGTGTGTGTATTTGTGTGTGTGCCTGTGCTTTGTGTGTATGTATTCATGTGTACATGCATAGATGTATGTGTGCATGTGTGTATTAGTATGTGCCTGTATGTGTTTCTGTATGCATGTGTTTGGTGTGCACCCATCAGGGATTTGTGTTATTATACAAAATACAGGAGACAGACCACTTAGTAAGAGGAGAGCTTTATTAGCCCTCGGTTTGGGATGGCCAGTAGCTAAGTGTCTGCACGTGCTAACGCAATGGGGATAATGGAGGGTGGTATACCATGGCTGGAGTGCGTAGGCTAAGAGCAAACTCTCTAGCGGTGACGTGGAGAAACACTAGAGACTGAGATTCCACAGTCGCTGTGTTCCCACCCACTATGCCTGGCTTCCCAGAAGACGCCAGAGCCACATCATCCAGCCACACTGGAAGCCAAACCTGTAAGGGTCGCCACACTGAATGCACTTCTTTCTTTCGAAGTCCTTAGGCAGCCCGTTTCCAACAAGTACGACATAATTTGAGCGGTACTTTAAGTAATCAGGGGATTGATTCTGCTGCTCTGGTATGGAAGATGTCGAAATGAAGAGAAATGTGAAGGCAGGGGCAAGACTGGTACAGAGCCTCGACAGAAACAAGACAGCACGTGCCGACATGGACGGGTTGATGGAACGTCTCTGCTGCCCTACGGGTGTCTCTGGAGTGCACACTGACCTGTGGGGATTCGGGAAAGCACTACGTAAAGGAGAAACTGTTCACTAGGGACTAAATTTTTCCAACAATTATATTAAAAGGCAGGAATCTCGGAATTGAAGCAGTTTGATTTAACAGGTCCGGATATTACACTCACAGAGAATTTGTTTAAACCTGCAGGTTGCTTTTGGCCTCCTGCTTGGATTTTGAGGGAAACAAAGTATAAAGGCGCCATCTAGTGGACAAATAACAAACTGTTAAAATATTTACAAACTGAACAGTCACTTAAGCTTGAAGATGAAGTGTCCCTAACCCTCCTTCTTCCTGTCCTGCCATCTAGTTCGAGTCCACCACGCCACAGTATTGGGGCCAAGTAACAGTATATTGGTCTCAAAAGCCATGAGCCAAAATAAATCTCCCCCCCGCCGAAGTTGTTAACATTGAGCGATGTGTCTCAGGGACCAGAAAAGAAGCAACACGTAATTTCAAACAATAACATTCTACAGGTGGAGACATAACAATACTGCAGTGAAATTCCTGTTCTATAACAGACTGAAAAAGCTTGTCAATGACAATCAGCGCTAGCTCCAGGAGAGGAGGTTAGGGGAGACAGTGCTGGGCACCACACAGCTGTGCCGTCTCTTGGTGTGAAGCAGTGAATCTTCTCGTTGTACATTTTGTAGACCAGAGAGTTTTTATGCATGAATCATGAGCAGGTACAAAATACTCAGAATTAAGATATTGCACATTGCTAAATACTGAAAAATTAGAATGTACACCTTTCTTAACTACTTCTTGGAGAAGACAGAAATACCTCCTCTCCTTCACAACTGCATCCTAACATTGTTCTATGCGAGATACAAAATAAAAGTGTACTCAAAGATACTAGCCTTTGCTTGTTGATTGCGAAGCTGGGACAACATTCAATCCCAGTTCTGTTTTACTCTAACAAGCATTTTAGATCAGTTACTTTGATCTTTGGGCCTTGTTGTCTTTGCTTTACCTTGCCTGGAACCATTTCTTCTCCATCCCACTCTTAGCTTGTGCTAACTTTTCCTCTTCCATCATCTCTTAGGACCCTTTGCACCCTATTTATTTCAGTTTGGAAGTATGCATTTTGTACTATTTTCTTTGACTCATATTAGATAGACTATGAACTTCATGAAATGAGGAATAATTTATTGACAATGCCTAAATTCCCAAAGCTCAAAGAGACACTATCACATAATTGTGCTCAATAGATGTTTGTCATTTTGGGCAGCTTGTATAGATGTTGACACTGATTGAAAATGATATGGTCACAGTTCAAATGCTACGTTATTGCCCCATGCCCAGACAAAAATCAGGAATATAAGGAGCTGTTTGAGGATGCTGAAGGTTACACCAAAACCATGTTTGCTCCTAAATTACCTTTTACTGTACTATGAATGTTTTCAACATTCATTTCTGCCAAACACATTCATTACTCAGCATTCTGTAGAGTTACACTCTCTGGCAGATCTCAGGGAGGCTTCGGCTTGCCTACCTTATCTCCATCAATCTGTTCTTTACCAAAATACTGACAATGGGAGTATAGGTTGGGCAGAGATGCTTTCTGAGACAAGTACATCAAGATGAATCGTCAAGGTGCCAGCTCTTGGTGAATTGCTCCTCCTAAACACAGCCCTTTGGAAATTATGGAGTCTGTTTTCACACCGTCCACTGTCCTTGTCCAGACTAATTTGAGAAAATATATAGAGAACATTGAAAAGGTCACTGGGGATCTCCATCCATCAAAATGCTTGCTGGGCGTACTTGAGGACTGGACTTTGATGCCCAGCATCCACGGGAAACCAGACTTGACACAAGGCTAAATCGGCACAGATATTTGCCCCTGAGTCTGAACACCGAATGCCCATCTCTGGATCTCACATGGTGGAAGGAGAGAATTGGCTCATGAAGACTGTCAAAGATTGTCTGTTAACCTCTACATACACTTTATGGTGTATGTGTGTGTGTGCACGAGCGTGCGCGTGTGTGCTCATGCATGTGTGCGTGCGTGCGTGCATGAGTGTGTGTGTGCTTGTGTGCACACAAAGAGGGAAAGGGAGAAATTTAAGCTGGGCACAACGGCATGTGTTCTCAATCCCAACGTTGGAAGGTAGAGACAGAAAGGACTCTGGACTTACAGGATAGCTTGCTTGCCTAATTAGGAAGCTCCAAATTCCAGTAAGACCCTGCCTCGAAATAACAGGGTGAATGCGTCATGAGGAAGAATGCAAAGGCTGATCTTTGCCCTGCCTCCGCCCCACCCCCTGCCCTGCCACACACCTGCACAGACATGGATACACACAGAGACATAGACACACTTAAAAATCTAACAGTCAAGGATTCTGCTTTTTTTCCCCCTCAAAACCCATCATTGAACTCAGCCTTCCTAAGTAGTCAGATCCAGTGCCCATACGGGTGAGTGTGCACTCCATAGACACCCATAGGACAGCAGAGGATGTTCCATCCACCCTTCCATGTTGTCACTTGCTGTGTTCTTTCTGCTGAGGCTCTGTACCAGTCTTGCCCCCTGCCTTCACATCTCTCTTCATTTCGGCATCTTCCATAGCCGATATAGGCAGAGAAGAACAGATCCCTATAAGTGGACCTTGTGTGCTCTTGTCTGCATTTCTTTTGGTTTTGATTTTGCATTCATCAACCTTTATATGGTTTCTTGGCATTTCCATCTGATCTCTTGGTGCCTGCTAGGGTTCGCATGTGAACTGTCTCCAGTCGGGGGTGCGATCTGGGAAGGAGTGGGAACTTTACAGATTGGGATGTCACTGGAAGAAGTAGATGATTGGTACTGTTTCCTTAAAGGACCAGCCTTGTCCCCAGTACTTTCCTGTTCCTGTTTCCATTTGCTTTCTGGCTACCATGAAGCAAGCAACTCCTCTTCCATAGGCTCCTGTTGCCATATTATCTGCCTCACCTCAAGCTAAAACAAAGGAGACAGTCAAGCAGATCACAGGCTGGAACCTCTGGAAAGGTTGGCAAGAGAAGCTTTTCCTCCCATGAATGGCTTCAGGTACTTGTCGCAGAGACTAAAAGGCAAGCAGCACCTCTGCTCGATACTTTCTTAGTATATCTGCTGTATTTTTATCTTAAAAATATCTCCCAGCTGCATTTGTTTCATTGAGTAGAAGATGGATGTGGAAAACAATCTATGATTCTTACAGATCAGGAGTTCTGAAAATACGTTTTCTTTCTGTATTTTTTTACATCCATCAAGCCCCTTCGGTTTGTTATAGTAGAGAATACAGCATCCCAGTGTCCTCGTCACTGGGATCAAGCCCTCTCTTGTGGACTAATCTTCCGGGGCCACCAAATGATACCTATTGAACTCTTTCACACCGTTTGAGTTTTCTCCAAAATCCAGTCCACATACTTGGCCACGTTGGTGTAGACGCCTGGCCTTTCCCTCTGGCCACAGCCTTCACCCCAGCTCGTGATGCCCACCAAGTGCCAGACCCCATTGTGTTTACAGGATAGCGGCCCTCCAGAGTCTCCCTGCGGAAGACAAGAAGAGGGAACATGCACGGACCACTGCAGACACGTCTGTGTATTAAATAAACATTGTTCACAGCAATTTCTTTTTTTTTTTAACCTAAAGTTCTGGCCCTTTCACAAGGACCTAAATATGCGATTGTCTACCTCCCTCCAGCTTTTCTATTTTAGGTTACAGTCTCCCTAAAAGCCACCCTGTGTCCTGCTGGTGATGATGGCTAGTCTGAGCTGTCAAGCTCACACATCTGAGAAGAAGGAAATCCAGCTGAGGAGCTGCCACCATCAGATTGGCATGTGGGCATGTCTTGATTGCTATCTGATAAATAAATGTTTACAACAGAAAAGTCACTGAACATGAGTTTAGAAGCAAACCAGTAAGCGTCATTCCTCCGCAGTCTCTGCTGCAGTTCCTATGGTGGACTGTAAGTTAAATAAACCCTTTCCTTCCCCGAGTTGGGTTTGGCCAGCGTTTCCTCACAGCAGCAGAAAGCAATGTAGGACAGAGCTGGGGGTAGGACTGTTTTTTAAGATGCAGTAAGCGCTCACCCCCTGTCTGATGGAGCTGATGGCTTGGAACACTCTTACCTTGCACGCGTCCTTCCCCCCTTCTTTATAGCCTGCACAGATCATCTTGCTGATTATTTTATGATTCCTGTATCTTGTCTGACATTCTTCATTTGACACCAATGGTATCTTGACTTTCTGAAGAGTATTTTGTACTTCGCCTGAAAAAGGTCATTTTAGTGGAATGTGTGTATACAATTATACTCAAAAGTCAAAATTTTACATAAGAATTACTAAGCTTAATGAATTTTTATAATTATAGAGTATAAAGAAGACATTATGTCCAATACTGTATATATAATCTTATTAATTTTATTAAGTTTAAAATTAGTTATGATGCTAAGTAGAATTTCTTTTCAGGCAAAATAATTAGAAACCAAGCTAGACTTTTTTATGTAGAGTGTTAGGTCCCATACTAAAAGTCTTCAGTTAAAATAATCTTTAGAGAGGGTACTCATACTTAATATTTTAATCAGATATATTGGTCTTTTTATTACTCTTCTTGTAATTGCTTAGTGTTCTTTAATCATATTTTGGCCTTGTGACTAGAGAGAAAGCAAGGGCTACGGTTAAGCTCTGTTCCTAGTTTTCAGGATAGAGCAGAGACAGATGAATCCTTTGTTACCTCTTGATCTGGCATACCCCCATCCAGTCACCCAGCACTCTGTGTACAGTACGTTCTCATCGCCTTTGGAAGGTAGGCATATCGGCCGCTGAGAATCTAATCATGGAAATCGTACGTTAGCTATCAGAAGCCACTACAGTTTGGATCGGAAGTATCTCCCCAAAAGTCCATATTTCACAAACTTCACCCCAGTCTGTGACACTGCTTGGAGAGGGTGGAAGGCGGGCCCTCTAGAAGGACGATAGGTCACGGAGGGTGTGCCCCTCATATTAGGACCCCAGCCTCTTCCTTTCTCCCTTTCTGCTTCCCAACATCCATGAGATGAAGAGTTTGCTCCTCTCACGTTCCTCACCAAAGGCTCCAGCAGAGCCCCCAACCCCAGGTGGGAGCCTCTGATGTCATGAGAACCCAGATTACCTTTCTTCCCTACAAGTATTTGATCCCCCAGGTATTTGATCAGTGATGAAAAGCTGGCTAGCACAGAAACGAAACCAGCCATTCTCCCCAGAAAAGATGGCTGCTTTATTTGACATTATGTGTGCTTTCTCTATTTATGATATTCATGTTATCTTTTTCTCATATATTTTTATGTCTTGTGTTCAGTGTTGAATATAAAATAGCCCACGTTGGGACTGGAGAGGTGGCCCAGTGGTTAAGAACACTGGTTGCTCTTCCAGAGGACCTGGGTTCAATTACCAGCATCTAATTGGCAGCTCATGACTGTCTGTAACTCCAGGTCTGGAAGATCTGACATCCTTGCCAGGATATACATGCAGGCAAAACACTAATGCACATTAAAAAAAGAAATAATAATAACATAGTAAAAGCATCCCAAATGAAAGGGGCAAGAAAAGGATAAGACATGCGTCTTCATACAAGCTTTCATTTTAACCAGGTTTAATATTCTGTGGCATTTGCTTAATCCTGTTGTTAAGTCATTGGTCAATCTACATTATTCTTATTATTTCTGTATTTTAGAAAATGATGTCATTTGGTGTCCCTGAAGAAGGCTGAAAACAAGTCTCTTCACCTGCGCGCTCAGAGTGTGATCTAGTATTCTAAGACAAGACCATCAGTCTCAACAGAGTGAGGTCATCTTTCCAGATCTTTCTTTGTCTTGCTGTAGCGTGGGCCTTGCCAATGAGACTGTGATAGCTCCAGGACTGAGCACTTTATCTAGGTTGCCTTTGTAGGTCACTTTCCACCAAAAATTCTATATACCTGTGTAATTCATGGGTGACTCCAGTTTCAGCAGGGCAATATCATATCCACTTTCTGCTGCCTTATATTGATCATGAATTATTATTTCTTGAACCCTGAAGAAAGCTGTATCTTCATTTATTTCTGATTGGTGTACAATGTCACCATAGACACGCAGGTGTTTAGATGCCTCTGTCCTAAGAAACAAACAACATAGTGAACATCAAGAGATCTCTCAGTAGGCAATTCCCAAACATTGGTGCTTCATGAGTATTTGTGCTCTGCAATCGCTTCCACCTTTAGGTGGACAAAAAGTGATTTTATTCTAAAGCAAACTTAGTCACATATTTCCCCTACAAAGAAAGCACTGGGTAGTGTTTACTTTATATTGAGCACATTAAACAAATGGTCTTTCCATCCTCCTGCATACCCACAGCTCAGAAAGAGTAGAGTTTTAGTCTCAACTTTGTCACTGACAGAAAAAAAAAACCGTGGACTTTCTGTGTTTCCTCATATAAGCTCCTAAAGGGACTGTTGACCCCAAGTGTGGCATTAAGTATGAGCACGTGTGTGCAGGATGCAAAAAAATATGAAAAAAAAATAAATCTGTTAAACAGCTGAGAGATCATTGAAAGCGGTTGAGAGGAGTTTTGCTCAACCAGACTTCCTTGGGATGCACACTTCCCCAGCAGGAACATTCATATTTGAATGATACTGAAAATAATGAAAGCAAGGGCTCCGGTTTGATGGTGTGGACAGAACTCTGTGTTTTGAGGCAGAGAAAGAGAAAAGAAGGGAAATATGACTCAAGGAGCAGGAACTTGTGAGCTTCAGTCTGGCCCTGTGCAACAGGGCCAGGAAAGGATGGAGAGCCTTTGGGAATCGTTCGAATTCGAATGCAAAGGCAGAATGGTCTGTTCCTGCACCTGCTCTAAGGCTGCCAGATGAGAAGCGGTTGACCCTTCCATGTCGTCAGCCCTCCCCACAGAGAGAGAATTCATTTGGTAAGCAGGATCATCTATATTTTTAAAGTATTTATTTACTACTATGATAGTGTCAGATTTCCCGTACATCCGATGATGGTGACCCAAGGAGGACAGCGGCAGTACTAACCCAGAGAAGCAGTGAGCGGCTGTCAGTATCCACTGGTTTCCGATGATGGAGCCTCCACACAGGTGTCCCTGGGTGGGCGAGGTGATGTGCAGGGCCACCTGCCATGGCCATTCACCGTGAACAGATGCAGTTCCTCCGACAATCCTGGACTTGATTTTGGTTGTGCACACTACAACCGAAAAAGCACAGTGAGTAGTCACCTATGGTGTCATTGTCATGGGTCCTTCTGTCACTTGAGAAATCTCTAGGGAACCTCCCATTCTATAAGCAGGAAAGCAGTCTTTAGAAGGTTAGTGAGTGAGCAGTAACTAGTACACCCTACCAGTAACTCAATGAAGCCCTTCAGTAAAAGCTGCGTCTGAATGTCTGTTCCATTAGTTTAAACAGGATGATCAAAGTATACAGTGCTCAACATTGCATTTGGGATTAGGAAATATTTCTTTTAGTAGCGTTGCTAGGTGTCTTTAGAAAGTCTAATTACGTTGGAGACCAACCACAGTGTAAAGATGACAAACACCTCAGTGAGATGTGCCCTCTACATGAGGGTATTATATAGAAAATATTGCACAGTGCTACCTGCTTCTCTAATTTACACATCAGAAGGCAGACTGAAAGGGCATACGGTTTTATTTTTCTCCATATTTTCTCCCCTAGCTATCAATCTGCAACTGATATAGTCTGACACTTCCACGGGCCAGAGTCTATAAATTCAACAGAGAAGAACATAATGAAGGCAGAAAGGGGTGAAAAACAGAACCTTCAATTTATCAAGGTGTCAAATCTGGAACTCAGTTTTTAAAGCATGCCCACATCACTTAACAGTATTTTTTGTAATCGTCCTATCTACCCCTAAGAAGTAGAATTAAGACAATACTTGGTTTAAATGTTCCTTCTTATTCGGTAGATTTATCATGAGATAAATAGAGAATATATGAACTACAACTTAATTCGCTTTCTTAAGAGTTGTGAGTCACCCAGAGATTGCCATGGAGCCTCAGAATTCTAGGAAGGCGTGTTTTCCGGTTAGGATGTTAAAACATCTGAGTGTGCTATAAATCAGAAGTTGAGCATCGAGTCACCTTCTAGCACAGCCAATGGTGTGACACAAAAGAGTTTGTACTTCTAAAACTGTCCCAAGGAGGGAGCAGCGTTGCATTTTGTTTATTAAACCAGTTACATCACAATTTACAGGGCATCATAACATTGGACATTATGCAATACATATAATCTTTACTTATGCTTCAATGAAAGATCAAGTGGGAAGAAAATGAATGATTTAATTAATGCACTGGTTGGTAGCTTAATTACTGAGAAATAAAACAAAGCAAAATTCTTTTAGTTTTGAAAATAAAAAGTAGCCCTTTGGGTCTGTCTCTTCAGGAAATTCTTACTGAAATGACTGAAAAAATATGTCTGATCTCTATATCTATATAGATATGTAGAGAGATGTAGCTATATAGATATAACATATATTCTATTCATCAATTCATGTAGAATTTAATGAAGAATTGATTAATATGCTTAAAACATAGGAAGATTGGTCAAAAGAAGCTAGAATAAAGGAAAACTTCTAAATTTGTTAACTTACAAATTATCTCTCTTCTGTGTCTATTTTTGTTGTCCTTTTTCATACAAGATCTTGCTATTTAATCCAACCTGGCCTCAATCTCCTGATTCCCCTCCCTCAGCCTCCTGAATGCTAGGAATAGAGGCCTGAGCCACTGTTTCCACCACTCTGTGGTTGTTGTTTGCTAGCTTTGTGTCGACACATTCAGTTGAATATTTTCCTTCAAAGTTGTACTTTTTTCAAATACTCACCATTATCCATTTTGCACAACCTCAAAGTGTATCCAGAGATGCCTCCCCTCCCATGAAGTATTCTAGTTGGAGATCCATTTGAAGACAGTTTTAGGGAGCATCTGCCCCTATGGTTGAAAACATACAGGATAAGCATAACACATTCTACAAAGAGGTACCCCAAACACACCCACCTGACTCTTGCCTTACTTCCCTTCATTGCCAGATCCTCGAGATGGGGAATAGGTGAAAAACTGGCAGCGAACAGCATTGGTGCATGTTTTCTGGCAGGTTTCGTGGCCTTTCACTTCAACAATATCCAATTCTTCTCCCAAGAAATCAGTGTCATTGTAGAAGGATGGATGGCAGAAAACTAGACAACAAAGCATGAGGCAGGTTTGAAAGATGTGGCCTTCGCATTCATTCACCTCCTCGGGACCATTGAGAAAGAAGCTCACTGTTTACCTGGGGTGCTATGCCTGCAATGCTGGAGACTGAAGCCAGAAAGGGCACTGTTCTTTGTGATGCGTGAGCTTGGTAATCCACTTTCAGATGTTTTAAGGAGGCAAAGATGTCTATAGGGCAAAAGGGGATATAAAAAAATCCTGAGAAATTGTGCAAGACATATTCAAGAGAAAGATCACTGTTACAGCGTGTATGAAAAGTATAGTGAGTTCATGGCATTTAATAGCAACCACCTCCCTACCACCTCTCTTGAAACATTGAGTTACATTCCATAAACTGTATGTCACTGAGAACTTTTCAAAGCATCTTTGAATTTGCCCTATTGTGAGTGTTCTTGGAGTCTCCCCCCTCCTGGTGTTGTCCCTTCCAACAGGTCCAGCCTATCTCAAAGAGCCTGCTGCTTGGATATCTCCTATCTTATTTGTGTAGCACATTTTTATTGCCCGTGTGTAAAAGAGAACAAAAGTCACCCTTAATGGCAATTTCTTACCTTTGAGATTCTCTCGGCCATTCTTGGGAGAAGAATGTGAAAAACAAACAAGTGGGGTGATGCGTACAAATGCGTCGACAGACAAAGGCATCTGGGGCCAGTGCGCTGTCAACATTGAGGTCGGCAAGCATTGTGTTAGGGAAAATGTCCCTAATGCAAGCTGTAGGTCAGAAGAAGCCGTGTTAGGATGTCAGGGCACGAGCACCATCATAGACATTCCAGACAGCGGTTGTTCATTTTATTAAAAAGAGAAAGTTCATCCAAAGATCTTTGCCTTTTTATTTATAAGAAATAAGCAAATTATTAGTGGAAATTTAAGAAGAAATTCTTTCCAGGACATAATGAACCATATCACATGAAGACAGTGAAAGGTGATTGGGTCTACTTCAACAGGGAGCATCAACTGTTTTCAAAGTTTGACCTATTGCACACATCCTCAACTTTCTGCAGGCTTAATGTGCAAATACCTCATAGAGAAAGCAATAGTTACCCACGTTAGAAAGTCCACAGGACTTCAGTGAAAATCCTGATACCACGTTATTGAGCTTTGTTATTCTGGTTGGTGTCCCCGTTTGGGTGTACTTCAAAAGACAAGTTTTGCTAAATAGAACAAAAATGGAAAATGTTATTCTTTCAGAGTCTATAAAAGCACAAGAGGATTAAGAAATTACCATCTGCAGGGAGGAAACGGCTGTAATAACAAAGGAATTGCTCTGAGGAGTGTTCACCTGCAGGGCTAGTTGGCCCACTGAGTTCTGGCAGTGCTTCTAACCACAGGGTGGCCCTGTGGACTCGTCAACAACGTTATCTCTTCCATGACCGACCTGAGAGACCTGATGTGGTGTGAGGGGTGGGGTGTGAAAATGGGTCATTTCTCTAGACCTTTGCAACCTTAGTCCTCTACGTGCGCTTTTTTAGAAGCCCTAGGAACATTTTCCTGACCTGCAGTTCACATTCTATTAAGTCTAAGACATAAAAATTGTCCTCTGAGGGGAAGTGCAGAGAGCCACTGAAGGCTATTTTTCATGTTTTATTACTGATTTTTAACTACATCTTTAATGCTTTGCTTCCTTTCATTTCTTTTTCAATATTGTGGAAAGGAGAATATAAATAGAAAGTGTTAAAAACCCAACTATAAAATAATAAAGTTAATTGTGTAAATCTGGATTATGACAAAGAGTCCTAAATTTAAAAACGAACCTTGGGAGTTGGAGGATGGCTCTTCTGACCTCTACAGTTACCTACACACATGTGCATCCATACACACAGTACCGACACACACACACACACACACGTGCGCAATCTTAAAAGAACAAATCATATAATTTTCTAATAAAAATTTAAAGCTCACCATGCAGATTTAGTCATTTAGTGAACAGATCACTTTTATATTATTATGCAATAGATTTCTTCCTGGAAGATTTCAAAACCCCACAAGAAACAGTATAAAACTTTGCCCATGGGCTTCAATCGCTTCATCGTAGCGAAGGAACAGAACTGTGCAGCTAGCTAGATGGGTAAATCGATTTTATTTTCGATTCTTTAGGTCAGGACTGCTACAGTGTTTGTTAGACTGGGAAGAGCACTGCCAATCAAACCACTCGCAGCTCTCTCTAAACTACAAATGTAAAAATGTAGTGTTTCTGAAATTAGTTCAAATATAGGGTAAACATATATATGTTTTACAGCAGTGTCGTTGAAACACAGAGTCTGCGAGCCTGCACTATATGTATTGCATATGGTGTGTGTGTGTGTGTGTGTGTGTGTGTGTGTGTGTGTGTGTGTATGTGGTATGTGGGTATGCAAGTGTGAATAGGAAATCCAAAGGAGGACTTTAATGAGAGACAGAATTCATTAAACCTGGCACTGACCAGAGAGCCCCAATAATCCTCTTATCTCTGTCCCCCACCCTATCCTCAGGCCCCAAGCACTGGGGTTAAAAGCAAGCACAATCACATCTGGCTTTTATATGGGCACTGGGATCCAAACCCAGGTCCTCATCCTTGCACAGACAGTGCGTTTACACATTGAATCATCTTCCAGCCCTGAAACACAAAATCTTGATTATGAAGTAAGTGTGTGCTTATTAGCCATTCGATGAGCTTTTCATGACAAAACAGTGATTGCTATTATGTAAATGTCTCGGGGGGGAGTATACAAAAATTTAGGCTTCAAACTGATGAAAATAACTAACGAGCCACTGGTTTTCTTGTCCCTGGCACTCCTATGTCCCAGAGTTTGGACAACGGTCCACTCACCGATGCTCCACACTGGGAAAACGCCCTGTTGCATATGTGAAAAAGTGGCAATGGGCATCATTGGTGCATCTCTCTTGGCACTCCCGAGCATTCTTCACGACAGAGCTGTTGTAGTTCATGCCCTTCATGTCTAGGTCAACATACACATCTTTGCTGCAAGCTGGAAATGAAGGCAGGAAACGTGAGCAGCAGTGACAGAGCCCAGGGGCAGCGACAGTAATGCTGCCTCAGCAACCGCCCCCTGGACTCAGACCTTTCCTTTCTCGCCCACTTTCCCAGGGAAGTCCCTTGTTTTGTTTCACTCTGCGTAATTCCTACTTCCTCTTGGAGGTGTTTTGAGGAAGCTGATGTCCTTCTTATACAGGAACAACTTTAAGCTTGGAAATCTGCATTTTGTCTCTCTGACCTAGTGCCTAAACTGCACCAACTAATTGATTCACTCGTTAATTGATAGAAAGATACGCATTTCACTATTAAGACATGTGCCGCTTCAGTCTTTGGAATTTCTTTCCCTTTTGATTTGAATTAGTATCTATAATGAGGGTTTTTGTGTACATTTTCAGGCTGGGAGGAAGAAGTAAATAAGAACTAAGAACTGAGGTGCCGACACAACTTTATGAATTGAGAAATGCTCATGGCTGAGAGTGTGCTTACGGGGGGGAGTGCAGATACCCACATGCTCTACTCTAGTAAGTAGGTCGTTCCTTAGTGAGGAAGCTTAATTCTGGATGGTAGTGTTTTATTCTATGCCACAAACTATATCGGAAGCAATTCCATGTATCAACCATAATGGCTAGTATTTATTACATCTGCTACGAAATCGTACCACTTAACTGCTGAGGGCATTGCTTGAACGAATATCCAGAAGCTGCTCCTGTCATGTTTACCATCGGCAGCGTTTCTGTGACGCTGTCCTTCAGGATGCAAGCAAACCTGTTCTTCGGGAAAAGATAACATTACTCAGTGGGAATTCATGTTTTGGAAGAGGGGATCCTGAGGTCAAAGAGAAGGAAACAAACCACTGGGTCTCGTGCCAAAGCAAATGTTTACTTAACAAGATTCTGACTTTGCTTTAATTTCAACATCCCTACATTTAAAAGAACACATATGACCCTCTTCTCCAATAGGACGTGAACAGGAGCGGGTGGACTCTGAACTATTGCTAAACTGTTGTTAAAAATATACCAGTGTTATATGGTCGATGAGCTAGAATGGTTTTGTATTTTACAGGGCTACGTGTTATAAAGACTCTCCTCTCTCTCTCCCTCCTCTCTCTCTCTCTCTCTGAGCGTGTGTGTGTGTGTGTGTGTGTGTGTATGTGTGTGTGTGTGTGTGTGACATGCATAAGGAAGCCAGAAGAGGGCAGTGCATCACTTGGAGCTGCAGTTACAAATGATTGCAAACCTCTGGAAGTGGATGCTGGGGACAAACCTTGCATCCTCTAGAATAGCCGCCAGTGATCTTAACCACTGAGCTGCCCCTCTAGCCCCTACATGATTACATTTTTAAATAGTGTTAGAGATATAGAATGCTCTTCTGGTTGCAACTGGTCCAACAGAACCTAACGTTTCATGCCTAAAGTATTATGTTTTGTTCATAATAATAGGTTTGCCAATCTCTGTTCTAGATTTCAAAAAAAAATTCATGTTTATGGTACTATGTGAAAATCTGTGAATCCAGCAAGAACAACAAAGATAGTGTCAACTTAATTGTTTTCATAAAAGGTTACATATTAAATTTATATTAAGTTTAGCATGAAGACAGAAATGGATGGAATGCCCAAGATTTTAAAAATATGAATAGGGAGTCAAAATAGTCATAGGAAACCTGTGAAATATGATTAGAATTTAATTAGCCGCTATAGATAATATTTGAAGTGTGTAATGGTGTAGGGTAACATTGTTAAGCTTCTTACACTTCCTTGTTTGTAGAAGTATTTAGAGTTTAACATCATTTCCAGTATGTAGCTGTGAACACATACTGGTTGGTAAAGCAGACATGATAGGATATTAGAAGGTGCAGGAGATTATTGTAATATCTCTTCACGGTATTCTTATAAACTTTTTTTAGAAGACAGTTCTAGATAATAGCCACTACCACTAACCAATAGCAGCAAAAAGACAAAACGCAGAAGAAGTGAGAAAATATGATCTTAACATTGAGATTCCAAGAGGCATTACAGTTTTTCACAAAGGTACCTAGACTTCATCCTTTCTGTGATATTCAATAATTCAGTGGAAGGAGAACTCATTTTCCAGCTGGTGACGTCACATTTCACAAACTGACAGGAGGGAATTCGTGTGGAGGTAATCGGCAGTGGTAGGTAACTGGCCTCTGAAATTAATTGCTCTTCAGAGAAACATAAGGAGTTACCATTTGGTAGGATCATCCGAAGATGACTCAGCCATGAACGTGAAGAGCAGGCACTGTGGGTGGTGGGTGCAGACCAGTTGGCAGTACTTGGCACTCGGTGTGAAAACAGTACCAATGTCACCTCCTTGAAAGCAGGTGTCTTTGAAAAGCTTAGTGACACAGCCTGCGATGAGACACACATGGCACATATTATTGTAGATTTGGGTAGGCACTTACCATTAGATAATTCAATAAAGTCAATGCTACCCCACCTGCTTCCCGTAAACTATGCCTGAACTTGGACATCAGATCAATTAACGCTCTTAGGTTAGCTTCTGTAGTGAACAGCCCCAGATGGAAATAAAACCACAAACAACATATTGGCCTTGGTGGCACCACCTTGTGAGTGATTGTCTTGGGAAGGCTGCGGCAGCAATTCAATGATTTCTCAGCTGTTGGTTCGTAAAATGTGATCCTCAGGAAAGCCCTCCTTCATTGCTTTAACACTGTAACATACTAAAAGCCAGGACAGATGACCTCTCCTATGGTGTCATGTTAACGTTAAAAATGGACTCATTTACCAGCAAGAAGTACAGAGCCCAGGAAAAACCATTGAGTCATATTGAGTTAAAACCTCAGATAAGTTTTTCTCATAAAAAGCCAAAGTACATAAAAATTTAAAAGTCCTCTGTTGCTAGAAAGACATACTTAGTAATCCATAGCCTCTGTGTCCTTTGGGACTGTTCCCTAGTGATGGCATAAAAGGTTACAGTTCTGCCGGGCGGTGGTGGTGCACGCCTTTAACCCCAGCACTTGGGAGGCAGAGACAGGCGTATCTCTGTGAGTTCGAGGTCACCCTGGTCTACAAGAGCTAGTTCTAGGACAGGCTCCAAAGCTACAGAGAAATCCTGTCTTGAAAAACCAAAAACCAAAATAAATAAGTAAATAAATAAATAAATAAATAAATAAAGTTACCGTTCTTCATGCAGCCATATAGTCTCATGGAGAGAGACTTCTAGTCCATTTTTCTTTATAACATTAAAAATAAATATTGAACAGTTGTGGAAATACTTCAGGAAGAATATATTCTAACTCAAATATGAACCGTTGTAACCACAGTCAGTAAATGTCTTGAGAGGATAGTAGGTGCATAGCAGTCAAAACTGTCACGTGAGGTTCATAGGACTTAGACAGTCAACTAACTCACAAAACCTCACCTGGTTTTTACTGATCCCTATGGAAATGTGGCACATACTTGTGTTATTAATATCAGCATTTATCTAGGCTGCTATCAGTAGTGCGATGTATCTGCCACAGTGACAACAAATAGAATCCTTATGACTCTTCACCAGTTTGTTGGTCATTTCTATTCCGTTTTAGAAAAATGAGAAATGAAATGTATGCCCTGGCAATGCTGAAACATGCGTGGGGGACCCGTATATGGCGGTTCTGTTGAACTTGTCCATATTAGTTTTCTTCATCTAAGTTGATGAGGATGACTGACCAGGTCCCCTCCTCAAGAGAGTATCAGATCTCATTACAGATGGCTGTGAGCCACCATGTGGTTGCTGGGAATTGAACTCGGGACGTTTGGAAGAGCAGGCAGTGCCCTTAATCTCTGAGCTATCTCTCTGGCTCAACACTAAATCTTTTCACGTAACACGCTACTCAGAACCACACCTAATTCTTTATTGAATATCTTCCATTTTAGCTGATCATATTTTGATATAATTAATTCCTCCATAAACATATCTATTTTTAGTCAGTGTACTTAGAAACATCATTCCAAGAGCAGACTCCACAGCACTCTTGTAGTGGCTGAAGGAATCTATGAGGGGAAGAACATCTCCACCACAGAGCTGCCTCCAAAATTCAACAGAGGTTTGGCAGGGAGCATGACTCTCTCCATCTTGACAAGTATCCCAGGAAAGAGCTGTGGATTTGACTTTTTCCATGTTCTTTGTTGTCTCCTACCAAAGCACACTGTGGCAACTTCCAGCTCACCAGTGGCCTCTTCCTACCTCACACTATGTCTGCTAATCCTAGAATTCAATGTCTTCATATAAAGCCATCGTGACACCTTAAAATGCTACAATCAAGAAGCACAGCAGGTTTGGATTAACTTTTAAAGAATTAATAAACATGCAGTTTTACTTAGGAAATAGAGACTATTCAAATCATTTAGTTTGTCATATTGATTTCCATAATCTCAGTATAGCTCCCAGTACTGGTGACCATTGGCTACTGTTTGTATATCAAAGAGTTTGCCTGGAAGAGCTTGGAATAGGGCCTCAAATGCACCCACTACCTCCCTAGCCCTGCATTTACAAGCATGTCCCACCACTGCTGAAGGTTCATTGAATTTATATTTAGACTCCTTACTGATCTACCTAAAATAATCAGTGTGTTTGTTACTTTGAATTTTTCTATGTGTGTAATCACATTTTACAGGAACAATCCGTTAACCTCTATCTGTCCCCTAACTTTCAGTTCCTTTGACCTTCCTATTGTGGCGAGTAGAATCTCTCTGACAATGCGTAAGGGAAGCAACAGTAGATATTCTCTCAAAGCATTGACTGGCATAAATCCATTGTACTTAGCGGTAGATCTCACAGGCACTGGCATCGGGTGTATCATGTGTTTTGACTCTATTCACTCTGCATGCCCTCGCATTTCTCTCCCTCCTATTCTCCTTCATTCCCCTAGACTCCAGGGTGCAGAGAGTCTCACTTCAGTTCTCATGACATATATGCACAACTTTATGTGCTTATATTAAGCCTAGAATCCACAAATTTGAGGAAACGTGACATTCATCTTTCTCAATCGGATTTATCTCACTTAATATGATGATCGCCAGTTGGATCCACTGTCATACAAATGGCATGATTTCATTCTTCACTATAGCCAAATGAAAAAATGAGGACACAAAGTTCAGTGGGCAGGAGATGGAGGATGGATATGGGAGGAGTTTGGGGAGGTGGGGGTGAATATGAGAGAAATACAATGTACGAGATCCTCAGAGAATTAATAAAAACTTAATAAACAAACTTTCTCAGTAAAAAACAGGACCCCCTCTTCCCAGTGCTCGTATGTACAGCATTTTCCTTCAACATCCATCTATTGATAGATACCCAGGCATACTCCCTAGTGCGGTTGTTGTGAACAATTCCCCTGCTGGTGAGGCCATAGGAAAAACAGAAAATCTATAATGAGATTTCACAGAAAACTGAAAGTAAAACCTGTCCGACTCCTGAGGATATACGAGAAGGACTCTAAGTCAACATGCTGAAGATAATTGCTATAGCACCACCACCCAGAACCTTGGCACACCTTCATTCCACGCAGCACAAGGGGCGTGTGAGCTAGTCTTGGTAGGAGATCATCAAGAAAAGTGAACACAGCCCACCCGGTCCCCGTGTGGCTGTGAGTGTGTCTGTGTGTCTGTTCTTCCTTCCTTCCCTAGTCACCCCAGTTAGGTTTCCAGGACCAAGTCACGCAGGACCAGGCAAAGACGTATGTAGAGGTCAGCATTTATTACTGTTTTCTGTGTACATAAAGAACATGTGTGTATATCAACACAGTTGTTTAAGTGTTTTAAGATGTCAAGACAGGCAGTGCAGTGGTGGCACACGCCTTTAATCCCAGCACTTCAGAGGCAGAGGCAGATGGATCTCTGAATTGGAGGCCAGCCTGGACTACAGAGTGAGTTCCAGGACAACCAGGCCTACACAGAGAAACCCTGTCTTGAAAAAGAAAATAAAACAAAAACCAAAAACTAACAAATATGTCAAGACAGTACTGACAATTTACCAAGGAAATAACAATGGAAATAACAATGACAATGAAGTAATAACTTGAGTAGCAATCTTATCACAAATAAAAACTAAATTATAAACTGTATAGTTTAATCTATTGCACAGTGTTTATTGCATTAAATCCCTACCTATATTTGCCATTTTCATATGTGCAACACCAAAAAGAATTTATTATGGTTAAAGGCCAGTGGACAGTCTCAGTTATATTAACACAAATAAATTACTTTTAAACGAGTCTTTAAATTTTCATTTTAAGTAAAAAATAAGCATGGGGTGAAAATATTCATATTGAGTTGTTATGATGAATATTAATTAAGTTACAACTGTACTAATTAAGTCTACTGAATATTAAGTAATTAATAAACAAATTCAATAGCTAAATTAACCAAAAGGGTAAGCTTTACATTAATAGTTTGATAACATTTTCAGCCCAGAATTGGGGTGTATGTGTGTGTGTGTGTGTGTGTGTCACTGGACTGAATGCCTTATAGAAACCAATCAGTGAGGTGACTTAAGCCTTCAGCTTCTGTTATTGCTCTTAGGTACCGCTGCAATATGTTATATAGGTAGATAGAAATGCAGGTCTATAGATAGACATAACTATCACACAGATGATATAGGTGTAGTCCTTTTGTAATCCTGTGTTTATATCTCTTTCTTTCTTTGGACCCATGGAAGTCTTGACTGGAAGATAAATGGTTTTTGCTTCCTTCCCTGGAGTTGGCAGTATGGAATTAACCCACAATATGTGAGGATTGGAGTACAATTTCTCTTCGTAGGCTTATGTTGTTTCCCACTCTACAGGCCAGAAAATGAGCTATTTCTAGGCCATATTTAAATATTGCAGAGAGTCCTTAAAAACTGTGATTAAGATGCTGAGGTGCAGCTCTTCACAGTTGATGGCTTCTTTGCCAGGGGCTTCGGTTCTTTAAGGGACCAGCCACTGCGAGTTTGATCGTGCTCCAATGAGTACACTGGCAACACAAATTGGGCTTGGTGAGGCTTTTGGGGGGGGAGGGTGATGCAAGGGTATGAGGGTGGACCTGTGAGGAAGGGGAGGTAAGTGTGATCAGGGTGAATTGCATGAAATTCCCAAATAATTAATAAAAGTAACATGTTGGGAAAAAATAAAGCAATACGTACCACCAGAAACTGAGACAAAAAAGATAAAATATACCACCTGGTGTAATGAGATCATCCTACAAAGAGAAGAATGTTAATTCAATGATTTTAGAGCTTAAAGTGTAAATATATAACCCCCTCCTTACTCCAATTTCCCAGGTTTATTTTCTCTTCCAACTCATTTCCTTTCTTTTCAGTTGTGAACCCCCTTTCTCTTTCCATACATATATGTATATATGTATCTGTGTATATATGTATATTCATATATATATGAGTGATTATCCTCCTTACAATTTCTATTTATGAAAAAAACCACTGAAAATTTGTTAATATATTGTCTTGGTCCCTTCTAAGTATACATGCCCTATTAAATACTGAAAAGGCTGTTACACACACACACACACACACACACACACACACACACACACACCCTCATATCCAGTTCCTGTGTTGCTCTTTAGTTTCTTTTTCTTGAAAAACACTTCTTATTGACTATAAGCTACTAGTCTTCCATTCTGCCTCCACTCTCAAGTTGACTGACTGTAGGGGATGACTAACTGTATCTACAATGTAAAATCAGATATCAGATACATTTTTAAAAATCAATCTTTCTTTACGGGAAAAGTTAAGCCCTCATTGCAGAAGAGGGGACACTATTAGGCATACGTGGTTGAGAGAAAGGTTCAGTTTTAAAGCCATACCTGCAGGCACTTTCTATGTCTTTGCTGTAGTCCTCAGTTGGGGTGATTTCTCTCTTCAATACAGTCTTGTTCCTCTCTAAATGAGCTTGCGCAGGACACTGTTCCTTAAAGGATTACTTGTACTGGTTTCCTTTGTCATGTGACATCCTGTCTTCACACAGCGTGTCTGGTGTCGGAGAAGGTCCTTTTAGTCCCTGCTAATGAAACCTACCTCAGGGGAGCAGCAAGCTCTTTCAACACACCAAATGTGTGTGCTTTCTTTCCACTGTGTATGTAAACAAGCAACACACACCGAGGATGGCCAGAGAACCTGACCTTGCCTTAGCAGTTGGGCAAACTCAGATTGAGTGTGCCTGCCTGCCAAATGTATACATACTCACGCTTTGAAACGCCAGCAGTGCACCATTAATTCTAGCTCAACTGCAAGCTGAGCAGAGAAAGAAAACAGAAATCAGATGGACTTGGAGATTTGCAGTAGAGCGAAGGGAGGAGTGACGTCAGGAGCTAGAGGCTGGATGCTGGGGCCTTGAAGCTGGAGACTGGAGACTGGGGACTGGAGACTAGGGACCGGGGACCAGAGGCTGAGCACACACATCATCAGGGAGTGTCCTGCCTCACACTTCCAGTTTTCTTTTTTATGACATCAACTTTTCAGATGCCAACAGAGATACGGGTAATGCTGAGGAACAAAGCACATGTATGGCCTCTTCGTGAATACTGATAATGAAAAAGAAATCTGTAGTCATAGCCAGTTCTCACTGGGTTTCTTTTAGGGCTCACTGAGACTCAAATGCCAACCTCCAAAGTTGTATGGGCTATTATACTTGTGCCACCAACAATACCAAAGCAGAGAGGTTCCCTGAAGGATGAGGGACTTTGCACACACACAGGAGCCTCCCACGGGTAGGGCTTGCTGCAGTTTGTAAAGAGAAAAGCCGCTAGACACAACTGTATTACTGCTAAGCTGTCCCCTTGAGCTGGAAGAAGGATCAAGTGTTCTTTGGAAAACAGGATGCTTTGTGTCCTCTGTTACCAGACTTCTTCGGTTACGGGTCACGTCACTGGAGCAAAAGTAAGTTATTAGAGCTGCAGTCTAAAGCAGTGGCTGATGGGGACTTGGCCATCTGATTTGTTTCACTGCCCTTCTTGTCTCTCATTTTTAATATTAAACACTAACTAGCCGGGTGTGGTGGTACAAGCCTGTTAATCCCAGCACTAAGGAGGCAGAGGCACGTGGATCACTGAGTTCAAGACCAACTTGGTCTACATAGTGAGCCTGAGGACAGCCTGGACTACATAGATAGGGAGACTCTGTTCCCAAAGCAAAACAAAAACATGAACTAGCTGTAAAGACTACTTCGTAGTCTCTTGATCCCTCATAAACGCACACACGCACATGCACATACACAGAGGACCTGATTCCTAAAGGTTGTCCCCTGACTTCCGAGGGTGCTTTGTGACAGATACTCATAAACAAATACATGTTTTGTTTTGTTTTTCTGAAGTCTGATTTAAGTGACTTTCAGAGAAAGATGATTGAAGGTTCTGGAAAGGCTCCCATTTTCCGACAGAAAATCGAAGTACAAGCTCATATTTACAAGTGCAACTTTAATTAAAAAAAAATCATTGTGAAGACCAGAACAGAAATGGGATCTGCTGAAGCCACATGTACCAAAGGGAAACATGCACTTAGTTCAGGGACAGAGTGTCAACATCAGCTTCTGAAACAGCCAACTTTCAGAATTTCAATATTTGGGGACAAGGGGACACAGTCCCATAGTTCCATTTTCTGTGTGTCACAGCTGTGCTGCTAGGGGCTTTCTGAAATTTCTGAAAACCTGTCAGATAGTCATGACTTTATGGAGAGATGAACTAGGGTACGAAATACTAGGCAGCCCTTTAAAACACTCCTACAAGGCCTGGAGAGAGGGCTCAGCAGTTAAAAGTACTGACTGCCCTTCCAGAGATGCTGCGTTCAATTCCCAGCAACCACATGGTGACTCAGAACCATCTATATTGGGATCTGATGCCCTCACCTGGCATAAAGTCTGTAGAGCATTCATATACATAAAGAAAATAAATAAATCTTTAAAGACACACACACACACATACACACACACTCCTATAGAAAGAATAAAACAGAGGTTGAGAGGAAAGGAAGAACTTCCTGGGGAAATATGAAAAAGCATCAACTTGATAGTAAATTTGAAACATACTCCATAGACACATGGAAACATTTCTGCTAGGGCAGAAAGTTAAGGTGAACAACTTCCTGAGGGTGTATGTTGTGTGTATGCATGAATGTGTGTGTATGTATGTGTGTGTGCATGCTTGTGTGTGTGTGTGT
>PVIU01012080.1:0-61676 GCA_004026605.1 Ondatra zibethicus | reverse complement strand
TTAAAAACAGGTCTAAATAATTAATGCTTACCATAGTTGACCTGATATACATGTAAGTTGCCATAGATGGTCTGCTTGAGAATACTTGAAAGCAGTAATGTTAGGAAATAACTGATAGAATAGGACCTCCAGGAAGAGACAGCAGCATATTTTAAAGCATGATGTACTGGTATATCTGCTGAGAGAGCAAATCCATTTTCTGACATCTGGCCCTGCTTTCTTATTGATTAATCATGATATTTAGCAGAAATTTTATTCATTGCATAGTTACAATTTGTCATGGTAAACAAAGTGGAATGAGTACTTATTGCCTGACTGTGCAGAAAAGACTATAGTTATAGTTTTCCTGGTAGACCAACTTTCTGACTTAAGTAGTAGAAGAGATATAATTTTAGAAATATTACTTTCATAATTTTTGTATTGTTGGCTTTACATAATATAAAGCAATACTGACTCATATAAAATATATTAATTTATATACAACTTCCTAAATTATTTTCTGTTTATTCATAACACAAATATGATTTTGATGGGTTGTCAGATATCAACAATTGTGCTAGACTCTAAAGATAAAAAAATAGAATCTTGTACTCTCAACCTCAATGACTTATTCTAGTGAAATTTTTGTAGACATCTAATCCGCTATTTAAAGAGAATAAGCAATACAAGGATAGGAATAAACCAATAGGAGCATAATAAAGAAGACCTATTCAACATAGGAAAATATTTGAATATTTGGTAGAATTTGACCTTGCCTTTGGAAAAAAATGAGAAATAATAGAGTTAAAGAAATTTGTTTTACACTAGAATCATAAGAAGTTAAACAAATATGGTATGAAGTATTAAAGATGGTTATGGAAGTTGCCATATAGCTTTGATATTCTGGAGTGCAAATGGAGAAATAGTGGTACAATGGAAAGTGTTGGTAATGACTTAAATGTATTTACACTTAAAATGTTTTATGTTCTATCTTCATTGACAATATTCTATCAGCCAAGTTAAACAATGATGTTGCTTGTGTTCTTATGGCTCTGCAATTGTAGCCATCCCACAAAGAATAACGTTTGTTGGTGTAGTTGAACAGCTGCTAATAAGAAAAATATAAATGAAAGAATCTGTATGTGCTACAGAGGGTTAGTTGATGCATCATATCGGTGTTAATTGAAGTATTATTATAAGACTGACTGTTGCCTCTTATATTCCTAGTATTTACAAACACACTTCATTAATCTTTGCCCTCCTTGTGGGATGAGGCACTGCACCTGTTCTTCTTTATGAGCAAAAATAATGCTTGCCAGTTAGATGATGTGCAGCTCAAGACAGGAATGGGTGGCATGTGGCAGATGAAAGAGAAAACACCCTGGTGTTTGCCATGAATTTTGATTTCCCTCAATTTGGAGAGGCATTCTGCCTGTTTTTGTTGCTCTTCTTCATTAACAAAGTAGAACTTCAATTCCCTCAACCTATGTGTATCCCTTAAATTTCCTTAACCTATGATGCGATCATCATTTTCAACACCCCTTTTGTGCTCCAGCTCTATTCTTCACTATTTAGAATATTTTAAATGTTACATTGCTGTGAGTTTTGGGAGAATGTTTCTATTGTCTAACCTGGAAAATATGTCTTTTCAGGGAACAGATGAGACAAAAATTATTGACTATATATGGACAGTACAGCATCTTGTCCAGGCAATTATTCCTAGGCACAGTTTATGAAGTCAGCCTAGAAATTCTTGAAGGAATGATTGCAGAGTTCTGAATGAGGAAGTAAATAAAAATAACAGCAAGAAAGGTGCCAACACAAAAATCATACTTAAACATGCATTGTCATTTTGGATTTGGGACATATTAAAATACTTCGTAGCATTTATTGAGACCAAAAATTTCCCCACTTTGCAATTTGACAACCCATACTGTCATGATAAAAGCACTCATTATCTATAGCTAGTTAGATGGAGAATAGGATGCAACCATCAATGGATTATCTCCTTCAGTTTTCTTGCAACCTTTATCTTCAGTTGTTTCTTTATTTCAGAGCAACTGAATATTGAAAAATCCCAAACTTGACTTTTGGTCAAGACCATCAGTAGTAGTTAATGCTAAGTATTTGTAGGAAACAACTCTTTTCAATGGAAGGGTTTCACAATTTGAGGGTATAGTCCATGATGGAAAGTGAGGTACAGCATCAGGCGCTTGAAGCAGTTCATGTTGGATCTATATTAAGAAAGCAAAAAGCATTGGATGCTAATGCTCAGTTTGCTTTCTTCCGTTTCCCTTTTTATTCAGATTGTGGCCTTAGGCTACAGAATTGTACAAACCATATGGAAGTATTGCTCTTCTTTCCTCAATTACATTCTGGGACCTCCTCAATTACTTCCCTCCTCAATTACATGTAGACGTGTATCTCATAGTTGATTCTAAGTTTGTTCAAATTCATAATGAAAGTTAGCAATCACACTTTGGATTGGTATGTGAGGGTTTATAAACAATAATCTTCACATCAATACTGATAGTCTATTTCTCTGACGATTGACTTATTATGAAAATGTTGGAAAATAAATTGATTTGAAAGTATGCTAAACTAAGGAATGAGTGTTGAACTCAGGAACTGTTCACAGAGAAAATATTCAAGTTTCTCAAGCTCCAGAGTCTGACTTTGAGTTCTGGCATTTCTATTTCAAAGTGATCAATCTTTTGAGGTCAAAAGGACTTATTATAAAATTAAACCCTCAAGAAACTAGATCTGTTTACTGACATGTTTGTTAAATACATAGATAAATATTGTCAGAATGGCTCTCATCAGCTAATGTACCATTTTCTTGACCAGTAGAAATGAAAGAAATCAACTAAAAAGAAGCATACTGATAATAGATTTAGGAAAGGAAAATGTTTTGAATGAAGACACCCTTTCTTAAAGAATATATCTATGAAAATACATTGTAACGGATCAGGAAATGTAGCCTCTTCAAGAATAATGAAACACAGGAACAAAAATCCTCCTATTAATGTGGGAGCTTCTGTTGGTCTCTGTATTTATTTAAAAAGTTAGAACATTCAGAAACATGTTGCTATTACAATGACAGATCTCTGAATGGCCATCCTTGTCATGAAAGTTACCAAATGGATATGTTTTCTGCGCAGCAATAACTACACATCTTCCACAGGAATCTAATGCCGTACATTTCTGGATATTTAAACTGGTCGTTTCTTGGAAGTCATCCTAGGGATGTTCAGCACTCTTTCACTTTGAGTGTGTTAAGAAGAGAAATGGCCACAAAGAGCATCATTATTATGTGAGGAAAAACCCAAGTCCAGAATATGTAAGAAATAAAAGATTGTTGAAATGCCAAACAAAGGAACGAAAAGAATACTTTGATATTTTCCTGAGTAGTTTCTGTAAATACAGTCTAATTTAGCATCATTCTCTGTACTGGTACTGAAACAATCTTCCATACATTTTAATTTGATGCATCAAGTTTCTGCTATGTTTTTGGAATTGAAAGTTTCCTTTTATTCTCAGAACCTCAAACATAAGATTAAAGGTCATGCATTTGACCTCCACCGCTCCTAGCTGTTAGCATAGTTTAACCATTGGTTATGATTTAACAGCACTGATAATCTATTAACCATTTTATTATATCAATATGTCTGTCTCCTGACACAGAGGCTCGCTGTGGGCAATTTGCTTCCTCCATTTTTATCTATTTAGTTACTATCTAAATTTTAAAGTTCACATAAAATTTTCATTCTCGTGAACAAGATTTCTCTGAGGTTGTGATCTAGGTCATGATCTGCTATAATATCATCTAATATCACCAGAGTCCTTTGCTTTGTAAGTTATAATTCATATTTATTCATGTAACATTTTGATCAATATCTGTCTCTCCTACTTCACTTGGTTGACATAGAAATTATTTTGAAAAATAGTGTGTCATTGGCTAGTACCTCAATGCCTAATCACAACTTGTCATTTTATATGTTTATTGAGAAAATTAATGCCAACCATGCTATCTGATGTGTCTCACCGAGATATTTTTAATGTAGTCTTTCCACATTCATGTGTGTTAAGTTATATATTACAATTAATCAACATATTAATTTTACCTTTCCCATAATAATAAAGAGGGTAAAAACTTACAAAATCTACTATCTTTTCTTACTAACAAAATGCCAACTGTTTCCATTTATATGTGTATACTTTCGATACGTATTTTCTCTGTAGTGTTGATTGAAGACATAGTTTATGGATGCAGTCTTTTTCCATTTAATAAGATGCAGAATCATTTTAGTAACTACATATAGATTAATTTTATGTTCTTGTCTTGATTCTAGACTACTATTGAGCAGATATGCTCCTATTTGTTTTACTGCCTCTTGGTTAATGCACATGTTGCTTAATTCAAATTGTAAATAAAACCTATTTTCAAGCTTGGTTTTGGGCACTTTTTCAGTCTTTACATACATTTCTAGCAATTATATTTGATAAAAAATAGTGCTTCTTTAAATGATAATGAATTATTCTAACACACTTTTGAAATGGTTTTTTCATTTTAAACTTTCACTGGCAGTAGAGGAATGTACTCATACTAGCATAAATGTTTCTATTACCAAGTCTAAGAGTGACTTTCAAAATTGCCTGTGGATCACTAAACATTTCTCTTTTGTTTTTTGTTTTGTTTAAGAAATAACTTTCATGAAGAAAGTACAACCTTTTTTTTTTTGAAAAGCTTCTGTCCTAGTAGATAAGTATGTATTTTCGAAGGCATAAAAATTCTGAGCTCTGAGGTAGCAGTTGACAAAAAACCTGATTTCAAATAATATATAAGATTAGAGTGCATTAAATCTTTGTGGCTCTGAAGAGCTATAAAAACAGAAAGATAAGGAGAATTGATCAAAAAACTTTGACATGAAAATGATGGAAATAAGTATGCATGGTCCAGACCAGATTTCTATGAAAATGTTTCCAGCTACAACCCTTGCACTCCTTCTCCTGTTGTCTTTTACAAATATTCTGACAATTTAAGGAAGTTAGGATTGAGAGAGCCAAAAATCATTGTCATTCTCTTAATTTCCTTTCATTTTTGAGTTTGGGAGACTTCTGAATCATGTCAATGACAAACAAAACAAAGCAATAATATGTATATTTCCATACCATACCCTATAAGCAATCAAATCAATAGTAATTTTAAGAAAAGAAACTATACTGTTTTGAGTGTGCCTAGGAATTTGTGGCTTGCCCTCAGTTTTGTCAGTGTTGGTAGAATAGTGGCAACTATGGAAGTGGTAGAGTAGTGTGGTCCTCCCCCTTCCGCAACTCATAAACCCTATCTTTCAGAGCTGAGTCCTCACTGTGTGGGATGAAGTTAATCTCATGGAGAGCAAGCAACATTTTAGCAAGGCCATGGCTTGTATTTTAGGACACACCCAGGCTATTCCCCCTTCTCTTTCTATTTCTTTTCTGAGTTGAAGAAGCTCATGGCTCCTGCAAGTTCTTGGACTTTCTATTTCTGGAAGTATACATTCAAACAAACTTCTTTATGAATTATCCAGTGTTAGATATGTTAGCAACAAGAAATGGGTAAATCCTAGCTTTTTGTTGTTGTTTTTCTCTGTTGGTAACATGTTTCATTGTGATCTCATAATATTAAAACAGTGAAAGCACCATAGAAGTCTACACAGCCCACATAATGCTCCCTAGAATCCTAAGTTTTGCGCTTGTAGACAGCTGGGATGTGAGATGATAGAAGAACCATTAAAGTGAAATTATACAAAGATAGCAGCTGAAAATAGTCCAAAAATTCTATTGCCACTAATGGTACTATAATTCCTCACTAACAGGGTAATCTTGAGTACTTACACCTCAGACCTATATTCTTTTCATCAGTCCCCACTGAAACTAATGCACAGCTGCTCCTTCATCAGGTCAATAACCATGATAACCCTCAAATCTCATGTGCTTGGCTGTTTCCATATATAGTGTGCAAACAAATTCCTAAAGAATGTTTTAAGAATTTGGGGAAATGAGTATTTTATTAGACCAGAAATTGATGCAACAAGTTAATGGAATTTGTGAATAGTATATAGGGAGAAGCTATCCCACATATTCTAAATCACACAACCTCATTCTTGATAATATTAGCAAGTAACAAAAATGCCCCTCCATTTTGGATGCCCAAAAGACACTCTAGATGGTTTCATGGACCAAGACCTCCTGAAAGGTTGCCTTAAACACCCTCAAAAAAGGTTTTGCCCAACTGCTGACTGAGATGAACCTAGCCCACATGATACATCATGAATGACCTTATTAACAGTGCCCTCAGTCACCAGGAAGAAGTATGGACAGAACTTGTGCCCATATTCCCAAATATTGTCTATAAATGTTTATTTACATTTAAAGTGGGATATGATATAGATATAAATAATTTGGATTGGTATGGATCTTGCTTTATTGATAAGAATTTAAGGTCAATTATTTTATATGTCTATGCATTTCTGATCTTGATTAAAATATTGTGATTGTTTAGTTCTTTTAAAAATGTAATGTATAATTAAGAAATATAGGTTAATAGATAATCATCTATAATAGTTAAATTTGTAGTCATGTTAGTTAGATTTTCTAGATGTACAGAGAAATATTTCAGATAGATAGGAATTCTTCAAATCTTTTAGAGACCTTCAGAATATGGCATTTAAAATGATTAAGAACTTAAGACTTTTCATGAAAATGGGACACATCTGCTCCTTCCAGCACCAATCTACTTCAAGAGGAAGACGGGCATCGAAGAGGATCCTTATGGAGTTGGTTAGCCATTTGGGCAAGGACTGCTCTTGCCTGGACTATTGCATAAACTGGACATGCAGGACCCACAGAGCAATGACTGCTGAACTTGCCTAAAGATGAGATGATCCTTCAGGTTTCCTGCTTCATAAAAGAGTCTGTGAGGCATTCTGTAGGATACAGAAGAAAGTGACTGAACTGTCTTTGAAATTTTCTGCTTCATGGAAAAGTCTGGTGGATACTATGGGCCTGTAGGCTGAAGATTGATGCCCCAGTGGTACAGAAGAATTTTGGGTGACTGTCCATGCAGCAAGATGTCTCTGTCAAATCTAGATTTTGGAAGTTGCTTACAATGCATGTCCTGTTAACTTATGTAATATTATATCCTTCTGGAGCCTTTGATGGAGTTGAAGAATAGTTATAGTTATAGTTTTCCTTAGTTATGACAAAATATAAAGTAGATATAAATATTGTAACTGTAATTCTTGCTTGATTCCTATTATATGTAATTTTACTATGTTAAAGTTAAACCTTCCTTCTTATTTAAACATAATAGGGGAAATGGTTTAGGAGGTCCTTCTGTTTGTGTGTTGCTTTCATTGGTTAATGAATAAAGAAACTGCCTTGGCCCTGATAGAACAGAAATTAGGTAGGTGGAGAAGAGAGAACTGAATTCTGGGAGGAAGAAAGGGGAGTGGGAGAGGGTTGCCATGGAGTCACTAGAGACAGACATGCTGAATCTTTCTCAGCAAGCCACTGCCATGTGGCAATATACAGATTAATGGAAATGTGTTAAATCAAGATGGAAGAGCTAGCCAATGAGAGGCTAGAGATAATGGGCCAGCCAGTGATGTAATTAATACAAAAAAGAAAAAGAAATTTTCACAACTATCGCCTGGAAGGCCTGTCCTACTGTATTACATGCTACAAGTTCACAGGTGGCCAGGTCTAAGTTTGTATGTCAGTGGAGGGCTTATGATCCTCTACTTATTAATTAGATATACATGATTATACAGATATAGAAGACACCTTCATTGTCATCACTAGGCTATTCCACCTAGTGACAAAAAGATAGATGGCTTGCTTTGAGAAGCCATTCCCTGAGATGTCACACAGAAAATATTGAGAATGAAAAGATAAACATTGTGGACTGCTTCATGTGTAGGCCAAGTTTCACTTGCTAGCTTTGTACCATACAAATTCAGAAAAAAACCCAGGATTTTCAGTAAACCTTTAGTGCATATTTAGAATTATTCATTTATTTCAAGAGCAATGTGAACATGTCCTTGGTTCCTCATATCGGAGTCAGAACATTTTCTAATCACATCATTGTCCTCTTTGATCAAAACATGCTTTCTTTGGTCTGCAAGTTTTCATATTTGTAAATGAAATAAGAGGTACCAGCATCTGGGCATCTAGTTTTCCACATGCTTTAAATATATTAGCCAATTCATATTTCATTGCCAGATCTGCTGCCATCACTGATAATTATCTTATTCAATGATTTAGAATATTTTAGACTAAATGTCCTGTCCTAGATGAGATTACAGGTCTGTCTTAAGTTTAATTTCAAAGTCAGCATCCTCTTACCACAATTAAGAAGACTACCTTTTACTCCCAAAAGTCTCACCTGGAAAACAAAATACTACAATACTAAATAAGAAAAAAATAAAAATCACTTTGTTTTTAAAGAAATAATTCTTATAAAAGTACACACAAAGAAAGAACATTTACAGGTTTGAATGATATGATAATGAACATACATTTAAGAATTGAAATTTTGAACCATTTAAAATAGAAAATGACTTCTTAGCCAAAATATGTGCTCCTAGAAAATAAGAAAAGGAACATAACCAAAAGGCATTGCAACCAAATCACTTCCTGAGCCATAATGAGCTTAGGTTTTTAATCAGACTAATGAGAAAAGATCTGTAATTCAGCACAGCTCATGAGTCATACCGTAAAGTTTCTCCCTACAGTTTCATGGCAGGCCTTGATGTATCATTCATTAGGTACTGCAAAAGCAACACTTTCCAGAACACAATGAACCGCAGACAGGAAAAGCAATGAGGCAGCCTAGGTACAGCCTTCCAAACAGCCCTCCGCCACTTCTGTCAGTGGGGTATCATCCTTACTTTTCCAAGCCAAGCTTACTGCCTCTGGGTTAATCTAATGATTCATTGGTGGGCTTGAAAATCTTGGTTTTATAATTTCTGTGATAAAATTGTTCTATTTTAGGGGAGATTTGACTAGGAATAAAATAGGAAACCAATCAATTCTCAGGTTTTCTAGCCCTTCTTGGTTATCAAGGATACAGAATTTTAATAGTTCTGTAATGCCTGTTCAGAATGGCTGGACATTATAAGTATACAGCACTTGTAAGCACAATTTGCCTCACAATTATTGGTAGTTTAAATCCTAAATACATACAAATAGGCTCTGAAGTCCAGAAAAATCACAGAAATCTAGTAAGGCAACTAGTAAAACAGTAAAATAGGTTAGGATAGATTTTAAGTTGGAAAGGCAGGTACAATAAGTACTCAAGGCACAAAAGGAAGAGGGAAGGGTAGGGAAGCCGAAGAGAAGTGTATCTGACATGTTTTAACTACATAGCCTTAAGGGACTGAATTTCCCTAAACGTCAATGTCCTTGTCTCTTAAATAGTAGAAATCTTACTTTATAGATCTCTTATCTGAAAAAAATTAGAGTTCATCTTACCAGTTTGTTAATATTTATAACTATTATTATAATTGAGTTGTTTTGGGTGTACTGTAATTATAATTTATTATAATTTAATTATAACTGATCATCTGATCAGTTTTCATTCATTAGAGGACATATGGCTTTTTATCATATACCTCTAAAATTAGGAGAAGAAGGTTCATTTCATATATACAATTCTTGTAAGAATCTCCATCTTTCTGTTAAGGCATATCCATAACTTCTGGGTGAATTTTCTCCTATACCATCATTGAATGTAACTATTTCTGTCTCCCTCTGTTGCCCCTCCTCCTCTCATTCTTTCCTTCCAACTCTATCTGGTTTCTGCTTGTGGCCTTCCTCTATAAGTCCTGTATTTTCAGAGTTGTTAGCTGGACACTCCTGGAGATTTCTTCTGTGGCTGTAGGCTTGACTGTCCTCTCATTCTTTCCTTCCAACTCTATCTGGTTTCTGCTTGTGGCCTTCCTCTATAAGTCCTGTATTTTCAGAGTTGTTAGCTGGACACTCCTGGAGATTTCTTCTGTGGCTGTAGGCTTGACTGTGATTACAGTTACAGCCACCCGGGGACAGCAGACTGCAAAGGAGCAAAACTGAATTTTTAAAGAGCCTCTGTAAGATCGGAGCCAAAACGGAAATTGGCATATTTGTCTCTAGGGGATGCCTGTCTCCCAACCTATCCGATACACCAGAAGACAAAATGCAACAGTGAGAAGCTGGGGAGAAGGCTATGTGGTTAACACATTCTCAGCTCAAGCAAGAGGGCTGGAGTTCAGGTGCCCAGAATTCATATAAATTTCAGGTAGATTTATTTGGTGGCTTGCCTGAAATGTCATCTTCAGAATGTGATTAGTGGTTTCCCCAGAGCAAGCTGGCAAGTGAGATGAGACATATAAGTGAGCCTTAGGTTTGACTGAGAGACTTTGCCCTATTGAAAATGGCGAAATAATGATGGAAGATAACTGAGAAAGATGAACAATGATTCTGAACATCAACTTTGGTCCTCCGCATGCATGCTTACCCATATACATGCATGCACACACACCCCCCACACAATCACCCATCCATGTATGTCTATTCATGGAAATATACATGTACACACATACACACACACACACACAAATGCAAACCAGAAGGAAAGCAAATAGTCAGAATGGTCAGACAAACAAGCTTTGCCTCCTGTTCCTGGCCTTGGATTCTACTATTTAAAACATCAGGATTATGATATCATTGTTTGAGACTCCAAAACTTTCTTCTGTGAGAAAAATGAACATGGTGGGTGAATTTTTTTTTAAAGGCCAAGGCAGTCTCTTTACTTAACCAATGGGTGGGTGAATTATTAAAAAATGTTTTCAATAAATATTTTTTCTTATTATTTTGATACAGTCACACCTGTATTGGCTTTTCCAACCTTCACTCCAAAACGACCTGACTCAATTTAACTACCTGGGACTGCAGCTAAACATACATGGAGAGAGTGGACAGCCTTGTCTTGTTCCTGATTTTAGTGGAAAGACTTCAAGTTTCTCTCCATTTAATTTGATGTTAGCTGTCAGCTTGCAGTATATTACTTTTTTATATTTAGTTATGAACCTTGTATCCCTAATCTCTCCAAGACCTTTATCATAAAGGGGTGCTGAATTTTGTCAAATGATTTTTCAGCATCTATTGACATGATCATATGGGATTTTTTCTTTCAGTTTATTTATATGATGGATTATATTGATAGATTTTCATATGTTGAACCAGTTCTGCATCTCTGGGATGAAGCCTACTTGATCATAATGGATGATTTTTTTGATGTGTTCTTGGATTCTGCTTGCTAGTATTTTATTGAGAATTTTTGCTTCAATGTTCATGAGTGAGATTGGTCTTTAAATCTCTTTCTTGGTTGCGTTTTTGTGTGGTTTTGGTATCAGGGTAACTGTAGCTTCATAAAAAGAGTTTGGCAATGACTCTTATGCTTCTATTATGTGAAACACATTAAGGAGTATAGGTATTAGCTCTTCTTGGAAGTTCTGGTAGAATTCTGCATTAAAACCATCTGGTCCTGGGCTTTTTTTGGTAGGGAGGTTTTTGATGACAGCTTCTATTTCCTTGCGACTTATAGTTCTATTTAAGTTCTTCACCTGGTCTTGATTTAATTTTGGTATATGGTACTTTTCTAAAAAAAAATGTCCATTTCTTTTTCATTTTCCAATTTTGTGGCATACAGCTTTTGAAGTAAGATCTAATGATTCTCTGAATTTCCTCTGTATTTGTTGTTATGTCCCCCTTTTCATTTCTGATCTTGTTAATTTGTGTGTTCTCTCTCTGCCGTTTGATTAGTTTGGAAAAGGGATTTGTCATACTTGTCAATTTTCTCAAGGAATCAGCTCTTTGTTTCATTGATTCTTTGGATTGTTTTCTGTGTTTCTATTTTGTTGATTTCAGCCCTCATTTTTATTATTTCCAGTCTTCTACTCCTCCTGGGTGAGTCTGTTTCTTTTTTTCTAGAGCTTTCAGCTGTACTGTTAAGTCTCTAATGTGAGCTTTTTCTGTTTTCTTTATGTGGGCACTTAGTGCTATGAACTTTCCTCTTAGTACTGCTTTCATAGTGTCCCATAGGTTTGGGTATGTTGTGCCTTCATCTTCATTGAATTCAAGGAAGACTTTAATTTCTTTCTTATTTCTTCCTTGACCCAGGAGTGGTTCAATAGTTTACTGTTCAGTTTCCATGAGTTTGTAGGCTTTCTGGGGTTGGAATTGTTGAATTCTAACTTTATTCCATGGTGATCTGATAGTATCAGGTGGTTACTACAATTTTTTGTGTCTGTGGATGTTTGCTTTGTTCCCGATTACATGATCAATTTTTGAGAAGGTTCCATGAGATGCTGAAACGAATGTATATTCTTTTCTGTTTGGGTGGAATGTTCTATAGATGTCTGTTAAGTCCATTTGGTTCATTACATCTCTTAATTCTCTTATTTCTCTGTTAAGTTTCTGTCTGGTTGACCTGTCCATTGGTGAGAGATGAGTGTTGAAATCTGCTACTATTTTAGTGTGGGGTTTGATATGTGCTTTGAGATCTAGTAATGTTTCTTTTACATATGTGGGTGCTTTTATATTAGGGGCATTGATATTCAGGATTGGGACTTCTTCCTGATGAATTTCCTGTTATTAGTATAAAGTGTCCTTCTCCATCTCTTCTGGTTGATTTTAGTTTGAAATCAAATTTGTTAGATATTAGTATAGCCACACCTGTTTGTTTCTCAGGTCCATTTGATTGGAAAACCTTTTCCCAACCTTTTACTCTGAGGAAGTGTCTGTCTTTGAGGTTGAGGTGTGTTTCTTGTAAACAGCAGAATGTTGGATCCTGTTTTCATATCCATCTCTTAACTTGTACCTTTTTATAGGTCAATTGATCCCATTGATATTAAGTGATGTTAATGGCCAGGGGTTGTTAACTCCAGTCATTTTTTTTTTTTTTTTGGTGGAAGTGTTTGCATGTTTCCTTTCTTTGAGTTGTGCTGGTGGAGGATTGTCAGATGTCTGTGTTATTATCGGTGTTGCTGGCTTCCTTGGTTTGTCATTTTCCTTTTAGTACTTTCTGTAAGGCTGGGTTTGTGGCTACGTGTTCTTTAAATCTGTTTTTTTCCTGGAATATCTTGTTTTCTCCATCGATGGTGAAAGAAAGCTTTGCTGGGTATAGTAGTCTGGGCTTGCATCCGTGGTTTCTTAGTGTCTGCAGCACATCTATCCAAGACCTTGTGGCTGTCATGGTTTCCATTGAGAGGTCAGGTGTAATTCAGATAGGTTTACCTCTATATGTTACTTGACCATTTTCCTTTGCAGCTCTCAATATTCTTTCTTTATTTTGTATGTTTTGTGTTTTGATTATTATATGGCAAGGGGATTTTTTTTGATCCAGTCTATTTGGTGTTCCGTATGCTTCTTGTACTTTCATAGGAATATCCTTCTTTAGGTTTAAAGTTTTCTTCTATAATTTTGTTGAATATATTTTCTGGGCCTTTGAGCTGTAATTCTTCTCCTTCTTCTACCCCTATTATTCTTAGGTTTGGTCTTTTCATGGTGTCCCAGATTTCCTGGATGTTTTATGTTAAGAATTTGTTGGATTTGTTGTTTTCTTTAATCAATGTGTTTATTTCCTCTATAGTATCTTCAGTGTCTGAGAGTCTTTCTTCTATCTCTTGTATTCTGTTGGTTATACTTGTCTCTGTAGTTCCTGTTCATTTACCCAGACTTTCCATATCCAGCCTTCCCTCGGTTTGTGTTTTCTTTATTGCCTCCATTTCGGTCCTCAAGACTTGATCTCTTTCTATTACCTGTTTGATTGCTTTTTCTTGGTTTTCTTGGTTATCTTTCAGAGATTTATTCATTTCTTCTACCTTTTGTTTGTCTTCTCATCCATTTCTTTAAAGGATTTTTTCACATCCTGTTTAAGGGCTTCTATTAATTTCATAATGTTATGTTTAAAGTCGATTTCTTCTACTTCTTCTGGAATAGGGTGTTCACGTCTTCTTGTTGCATGATCACAGGATTCTGGTGTTGTCATGATGTTTCTCAGGTTGTTGGCTGAATTCTTGCATTGGTACCTACCCTTCTCTTCCTTCAAATGCAGCCAGGAGAGTCTTGGCTCTTGATCCAATCTTTGCTGTGACTGACTGTGTACTTGGGGAATTTTCTTGGTTTCCCTCTCTTAGGGCTCCTAGGCACTGGATCTAGTTGTGCTGGTGGATCTAAGGACCCTGAAGATGGAAAAGAGTGCCCTCTAGCTGGATTTTCTCAGTGCAAGAGCAGGATCTGTTCCTGGGCCAAGGACCTTGCAAACAATAGGGCAGGCTTGGGGGAGGCAGGGTCTTGTGGAACAAAGAAGCCCCTGCAGCAGGAGCTGGAGGTGTCCTGCACTCTCTTCCAGGGACCTTCTGGCCTGGCAGGCACACACTCATTCCTCTGGATCGATTTCCTCAGCACAGGAACAGGGACTTTTGGTGGACCAAGGACCCCACAGAGGAAAGGGCGAACTTGGGGGGGAGGGCAGGGTCATGTGGATCAAAGAAGCCCCTGCAGAAGGAGCTGGAGGTGCCCATACCTCCTTGTACCACATTTTTAAGTCAATTCTTTTCCTGGTGGCAGATAGGCTGTTCTGGTTATTACAAATAACACTGCTATGAACATAGTCGAGCAAGTGTACTTGTTAAAAAAAAAAAATCATCCTGAGTGAGGTAACTCAGACTCAGAAAGAGAAACATGGTATGTAGTCACTCATAATTGGATATTAACTCTAATGAAAAGGATAACCATGTTACACCCCACAGATGCAGAAAGGACATGGAGGAAACAAGGAGGGCCCAAGGAGGACACATGGATATCTGGGAAGGGAAATAAGATCTCCTGAGTGCACTGTGGGTTGTTGGGAATGGGAACTTGAGGGACTGGGTTGGAGAGTGGGTGGACAGGGAGAGTACTGAAAGAGATGACTTGAAAGTGGGGCTTTTAGGGGACAGATAGAAACTTGATGACTGGGAAACACCCACTAATCTACAAGGGTGATCCCAAATTAAGATTCCTAGCAATAGTGGAGATGTAGCCTGAAAAAGCCATCTCCTGTGACCAGATTGGTGACTACCCCAATTGGCTTCTGGAGCCTTCATCCAGAAAGTGTTAGAAATAGATACAGAAACCCACAGTCAAATATTAGGTCAATCTTGGGGTATCCTGTTGAAGAGAGGGAGGAAGTATTGTAAGGAGTGAGAGGGGTCAGGATCATCACAAGAAAACTCACAGAAACTACTAACCTGACTCATAAAAACTCACTGAGTCTGAACCAAGAACTAGAGAGCCTGCCTGGGACTGACCTAAGTCCTCTACATATATGTGACAGTTGGGTATCTTGGTCTATTTGTAGGATTCATAATAATGGGAGTAGGGGCTGTCCCTAATGTTTTGGCTGGCTCTTGAAAACCTGTTCTTCACTCTGGATTTTATTGCTTAGTCTTAATACAAGGAAGGTGCTTAGTCTTACTGAAAGAAGAAGAAGGAGGTGGAGGAGAAGAAGCAGCCAGCTTTATAACATTAGATTAGATATTTAGTAAGTAGCAAGCAGAACATGGTGATAAATTGGATTTACTTTGGCCACAAAAATTGCCCATGTCTTGTTAATTAGAATTCTGTGTAATAATTTCCCTTTGATTAACTTGCTTTTAACAACAAAAGAAATATTGAAGGAAAGCAGATAACTACCCACAGTTCAAAGCAAGTTGACTTTTGCTTGCTTTTCCTCTTCTTAACCTTGTTAGTGTGTTACAAATGCCTGTATGGTAAGAAAGGATGGCTTCTTGCCAGTAACCAATGAAGAGTATCCAAGACAGCCAGTCAACCAGTTGCCATGGAATCAAAATTTTCAAGGAACCATGGGAATGCAAGCGAAAGCACAGTTTTCACAGATTAAGCTTAGAGCAAGAATTCCACATAGCTGTGCCAAAATTCTTACCATGCAGAATTTTTATTTACACCACGTATTGTAAGGCTGCTAAATTTGGGGGCTGTTTGTTGGACAGCAACATAGAACTAATACAAAGAATAACTTCTGGTTTGAGATCACTGTGTCAGTCTCACAAACTTTACAGATCATAATAAAGATACTGGCCTAGTGGGAAACCAGTAGGAATTTGCAGCTGAGGGAAGGAAGCTTTGCAGCACAGTTGAGGATGAGTATGGTGATTGCTTTGACGCAACTGAGCTATATGCGTTTTGGGGATTTTTACTGAAAATTTATTTTATATTCAGAAAAATGCATTATTTCTTTTATTAAACTTTTTTTGTTTAATTTTTTTTAATTTGACATACTAGGCCCAGTTCCTTCTCCCTCAACTTCTGCCTGCCTACATCTCCCACCATCCCATTCCCCATCCACTCCTCGGAGGAGGTAAGGCCTCCCTTGGGGAGTCAACAAAGTTTGGTATACCAAGCTGAGTCAGGACCAAGTACTTCCCCACCTGTATTAAGTCTGAGCATGGTATCCCACCATAGGGAACAGGCTCCAAGGATCCAGTTCATGTACCCGGGATAAGTCCTAGGCCCACTGTCAGGGGCCCCTCAACAGATCGAGCCACATAACTGTCACCTACATTCATAGATCTTAGTTCAGTAGCATCCAAGATCACCAGCTTTCATTCCAGAGCCCATGAGCTTCCACTAGCTTGAGTCCGCTTTCTCTGTGTTTTTCCCAGTCATGATCCTGACACACGCCTTGTGCATATGATCCCTTTTTCATCCCTCTATTCAACTAAGATCAAGGAGCTCAGCCCAGTGCTTGGCTGTGGAGCACTATGCCTGCTTCAATCAGTACTGGATGTAGGTTCTATGATGACAATTAGGGTGATCATTAATATGATTATAGAGGAAGACCAGTTCAGGTACCTTCTCCACTATTGTTAGGAGTCTTTGCTGGGCTCATCCTTGTAGATTTCTGGAAGTTTACCTTGCACCTGGTTTCTCCCTAACCCCATAATGGCTCCCTCTATCAAGATATCTCTTTCATTGTGATCCTTTTCTGTCCCTCCTGCAAATTTGGCCACCACGAGCCCTCATTTTCCCATCCCCCATCCTCTCCCTTATACTTGCTTTCTTAATTTACAAGGAGATCTTAACTACTTCCCTATCCTGGGGCTCTCTATGTGAGTTCCTCTTAGGGTCCTCCTTGTTATCTAGCTTCTCCGGGGTTGTGGATTGTAGCCTGGTTATCCTTTGCTTTATGTCTAATAACCACTTAAGAGTGAGTACATACCGTGTTTTTCTTTCTTGGTATAGGTTACCTTACTCAGGATGATTTATATCTAGTCCCGTCAATTTTCCTACAAATTCAAGATGTCACGCATTATTTCTTACTACCTCTTAAGTTACACTCATGAATATGTTGGTTTTCAGGTATAATCTGTTTCACAATCAAAAATTCCACTTTGAGAATGTTTTTCAAATAAACTCCACTTTTTGAGGTCGATGTAGTTTTGGTGGGAGTTTAAGAAACAACCTGCACTTCATGTTGCTTTCCATAATGGTGGCATTTTCAATTACAATAACACAACTGGGATACCAGTAGGATGCACTCTAAGGTTTAGATCCGAATTTATTGGATTTCCAAGTAGTCACTTGAATGTTTTTGTGTTCGTGTGGTTTTCAGCAATTTTGGAACATGTGTATACTAGTCTGACTATTGCCCCAGTACAAATAAAACAATAATACAAGATAAAGATATTTTAGCAAAACAGGTATCCATAGTTGTATTGTTACAACTCTAGCCCGTAGTCTTCTCCCTCTGCTAAACTTAAGCTTTAGAAAACAGAATTTATACTAAATAATATTGCTATTTCATTAATTATACACAACTGAAATCATATGGGATATAATCATTTGCATAGTACGATTTGTATAAGACTTGAGATGGGGATCATTTGTTGCTTGTGGATTCCAGTTTTTCCAGCCAGCAGCACACCTTGCTTATAAATGTATTACAAACATTCTCCCTACCTCACCCCTTTAGAAATGTCTTGAAATCTGTTAAAGCTATTGTGATATATTTTTCTTTGGGTTCACCTTGCTATTTGGCTTCTCTGGGCTTGTGAGCTATAAGCTTAGTGTCCTTTGTTTTATGGCTAGGGTTCACTAATGAGTGGGTACATACCATAATCATCTTTTTGGGTTTGGGTTACCTCACTCAGGATAGCGTTTTCTATTTCCATCCATTTGCATGCAAAATTCAAGAAGAAAAACATATATAGATCATCCTGGAAATTGGAAGCAAACAAGTTCGCCAGGCAAAAGTTGGGAGCACGGGGGTGGGGATAGAGATGAGGATAGGGGGGTGGAGGAAGGGGAGAGGGGGAAAGAGAAGGGAGAAGGGAAGGACTGGGGAGAGCTTGGGGGAGTGGGAGGGTGAAGATGGAGGAAAGGTGGATATTGGAGAAGGGAATAAGATATCTACACTAAGGGAGTCATTTTAGGACTGGCAAGATACTTAGCTCTAGAGGGGATCCCAGGTGTCTACAGGGATGTCCCCAGTGAGGTTCTTGGGCAGCAGAGGAGAGGGTGCCTGAACTAGCCTTGTCCCATAGTCACACTGATGAATATCTTGATCACCACTATAGAAATTTAGTCCGATGGATTCACATCAGAGCAATGGACTGCGCTCCCAAGGTCCAGTTGAAGAGAAGAAGGTGGGAGAATATGAGCAAGGAAGTTAGGACCGTGAGGGGCTGGACCACCCACTGAGACAGTGTGCCTGATCTAATGGGAGCTCACCAAATCCAGCTGGACTGGGACTGAATGAGCATATGATCAAACCGGACTCTCTGAATGTGGCTGCCAATGGTGGAAGACTGAGAAGCCATCAACAAGGACACTAGGACCTATCTCTTCTGCATGTATTATCTTTTTGGGAACCTAGTCTATTTGGATGCACACCATCCTAGGACGGGATGGAGGGGGGAGGGCCTTGGACTTCCCACAGGGCAGGGCACCATGCCCTCTTTTAAGGAAGCAGGGGTAGGGAGGAGGGCAGGGAGAGGGAGGGAACTGGGAGAAGGGGAGGAAATGTAAATTTTTTTGAATGGAAAAAATAAAAGAATATGGGAAAAAAAGCTATTGTGATAGAAACAGTGTGTACCTTTTGATGGCTAAGAGACATTCTGTGTTATAGAGTTATAAAATTTAGTTTAGCAATTCACTCATTTAAAGACTTCTTGGTCATTTTCAGTTCTTGGCTATTATGAACAAAGTATAGAATTTTACGTGAATTCAAGTTTCCCTTTACCAAGGAAAAATGCACTACAGTATGAATGTTGGGCTTTATCATGACTTTTTTTTTTTTTTTTTAGGTTTCTAAGAAACTTGTTGAATAAATTTCAGGATGAATGCTCCATTTCACATTCTCTTCAATAACACTCGATTTGGTCCCACCAGCAATTCTTCGTAGTAGTAGTAGTACCTTATGTTATCATGGATCTAACTTTCATTTTTTTAATGCGATAATACACAGAACAGCTTTTATGGTTTTATGTCTTTATTTGCTTTCTGCATAACTTCTTCCCTGACATGCCTGCCAGATATTCTATTTACTAACTTGATTGCTTATATTTTGATTACAGCTTCACATGTGTGTTATATTTTCATCCATAATTCTTCATCAGATATATATTTACCTTTACCTCAATGTTACTTATACCAGGTTCTCTCACAGAAAATAAGGTATATCATTTTGACAAGATACATATTAACTTGTCCTTTTTATCTTTTCAGTTAAGATAGAGAGAGAAAGAGTAAGACAGGGAGAGAGAGAGAGAACGAAAGGAAGAACTTCTTGCCTAGCTAGTGTTATTAAAAATTCATGTATGTTTTTCTTAAAGATTTATTTAGTTTCATATTTTATAATTAAGTTCATCATCATTTGAATAGGTGCTTATATAAGGAAGTATGGGAATCTTATTTTATCTATGGTTATTCACTTTTTCCAGCCAGAAACACAGTTGAAATTTCTTTCGGTTGAACTTTTATCATTTTTATAAAAATCAAAACCAGAAATATTCATTTTTATTTAATATTTTATTCTTAATATATTTTCTTAGATTCTTAATGCATACCTCATCAAAAATTAATTTAAATGGATTATGTGTTAAAATACAACAGTCAAGGCTATGTTAGGACTTATCTAATCTGATTATTTCTTAACAATAAATACAAATATATTTTAATATTACTGTAATCTGATGAGTAACACTAAGGAGGGAGAAGATAATGCTTATTTCATGGTGCTTATTTTCTCCAGATCTTCTTGTTTGAAAAAAATCATTAAAATGCAAAAGGTTGAATTTATTACCTTCATCTCATGATAAGGTGTGACTGAACTCTGAATTACAACACATCTTTCTGAAACCAGACATGTCTGGTTGGCTGTGACATGTACCATTATTCTAGAGCAGAATATACTGAAAACCTAAACCTTGTAAGCCACACTGTGGTCACTTTGGGATTTGACTCTATCTTATAGCACTAGGTCATGTTGATTGACCTGAAAATTCCTTAGAGCATTATTTCTGTTAAACCTGTGTACTCACATCAGAAGCATCAGCAACTGCATTATTAAATCATAGAATGGACTCAGATCTTCACATAATATAGGTGTTTGTTAATTCCTTGGTACACTAAGGATAGTAAAGTCCCGGGATATGGTACAAGACTGATGAATTTGTGAGTTTTTGCACAGCAATGGAAAGCAGAAGCCTTTCTAGGATCAAAAGATTTGAAAATATCACATTGTGTAGGTTTAAATAACTTCATTTACTTTCAACGTGTTTCAACTTCATAGCCTTATTAGCCCTTAAACAGTTTTATTAGCACCTGGCTATCATGTGTCATATTTTCTAATTTTTTTACATTGTTAATCCTACTTTGAGCTAAACAATCAATAATTTACAGAATGATATGATCGCAAGTGAAATGCAAACTTCTGATGACTGTTGTAAAACCCAAAGTTTGTGACAGATAGTAGATTAGAAATTTACTTAGAATCGTGATTTGGAGCTAGGCATGCATTCCTGATCATTTAGAAGTGTGTGTTGCAACTTTTGAGCAGGCATGTTCAGGTGGTAATGATCATTATCTACTAGATGGAGGACTGTGAGAGGAATCATGACTTGTATGATAAAGTCACCATTCTACAGCTTGATTGGCTTTGTGACTTTAGAATCTATCTCTAAATTTGATGCCTAATGAGTATCCGTTGAGAACAATAAAAAGGAAAGCTGACAGAAGAAAAACTGAATGTTTGCTGGATTGGGAAAAAAAAAGCCAAGAGACAGTATCTTTATTAGTCCCGTTCCTGAGACGCTGTGTGCATTCAGGTCACCCACTTAATTTTCAGATTCTCTGCTTCTTCCTTTATGTGAAGAAACAGTTGGCATTTAGCAAATAATACAAGCATGATTACAAAGACTTGGGACTGAATGGTTCTAATCACAAATAGCTACTGAACAGTGACCTTATAACACAAATATTCTCAGCCTAAATAATTTATAAAATGAAGATAATGTTTCAACGACTTAAGTTGCTGTGAAAATTAAAAATATATGCAGAGGTAAATAATTACCCTGGAATCAGGCACATAATAAATAAACATGCGTGAAATTATATCTTCTTAGTTATTCAAGTAATATGAGGTAAGTTCCTAGAGGCTCATGGAATTAGGTTTACAATCTAGCTACTGGGTTGTAATGTCTTAGATGTAAATCTGAATACACTTTCGCTGCCCAAGAAATGATGAAATGTTATGAAAAACAGCTGCCTAACTGACTCAACAACTGTTGGTAGCCAACTGTGTGAAAAACTGAACGACTCTTCCTGTGTGGGCCATAATAGATAAGCCCATTTTAATAATAAACTTCAGAATATCATCCAAGTTATGTTTTTACCTTGCTCTTTGCTTGAAAACATACTTCTCTTAATGTACATCCTATTTTTCCAAAATTTAAAATATCTTACATGCTTTTTAAAACATTTTATTATAAAATAAATTTGCAAAAAATGAAAATATCAATCATCATAATCAACCAGAACAAAACTTGATAGAGCATTTTCGGATTTGTTTTAGTTTTTGTTTTTTTCTGTCCTGGTTTAGAAGTTTACAATGATGTTCTGTTTCTTATGTAAGTATTTCAATCAGGACAGAAAAAAAAAGCTACTTTATCAAAACTGGAACAATTATAATAATATACATTCCTGAGGGTCGTATGATTAATGCCACTGTGATCAACAGTTGAGCACACTGGGAGCCATGTAGATAGAATCCTGGGAGGCCTATAATCCACCACTTTGTTGGAATTAAAAAGAACCCTTTTGCATGACATTGAGATTTTTTATGTTCAAACTTTTATCTGAACATGAAAGTCCTAGTAAATTGTACTGTCTGTCTTTTCTTCAGATTGACCCTTATTATGATTTTAATTTAGAGCATTTTAATACAAAAAGCAGTTCTTGTCTGAAACAAAATTTTACTTCCTTTAATGTAGCACCAATATGAGGCAGCCAGATAAATAAAAGATATCACAAACTTTCTGTTTTTTAGGGATAAATAGTGCTTAACTGAATATTTTGATACATTTTCTCTACTCACTAATCAGTTGATTTTAGGACTTAATTATTTTTTATAAAGTTATAATGACTATGGAAACACATATATCTTTTTTGTACATTTTAATTGCATTTGTTGAGCTATATATTTTTCTCTGTTCCCCTTCCTTCCTCCCCTCTCCCTTTCTACACTCTCCCATGATTCCCATGCTCCCAATTTACTCAAAAGATCTTGTTTATTTTTCTACTTCCCATGTAGATTAGATCCATGTATATCTTAGGGTCCTTTTGTTGTTTAGCTTCTCTGGGATTGTGAATTGTAGGCTGGGTTTTCTTTGCTTTATGTCTAAAAGTCACTTATGTGTGAATACATATTATATTTGTCCTTCTGGGTCTGGGTTATCTCACTCAATTTTATGTTTTCTAGATCCATCCATTTGCCTGCAAATATCAAGATGTTCATATTTTTTTCTACTGTGTAGCACTCCATTGAGTATATGTACCACATTTCTTTGTCCATTCTTTGGTCAAGGGTCATTTAGGTTGTATCAAGGATCTGACTATGGCAAATAATGCTCCAGGAATATAGTTGAGCACATGTCATTGTGGTATGATTGAGCATCCTTTGGGTATATAACCAAAAGTGTTATTGCTGGTCTTGAGGTAGGTTGTTTCCTAAGTTTTTGAGAAAAAGCCATAGTGACATCCAAAACAGCTATACCAGTTTGCACTCCCACCAGAAATGGAAGAGGGGAACACAGATATCTATTCAACATATGTGTTATCATTTATAGATATATTTGAGTGACCCAAGGCCAGCCTCATGAGGGTCTGTAGTGGGTCACCTGAGGCCTCTATGGGGCAGCAGTGCTTCACTCAGGTGGCCCGAGACTACCGTGGGGAGACAAACAGATATGCCATGCAGAGAGAGTTTGGGTATAGAATTTATTTGGTGGGTTATGGAGGGTAAAGGGAAGGGGAAGAGGAGGAAGGGGAGAAGAAGGGAGGGGAGAAGAGAGGCTGAGAGAGAAAGAGGGAGGGAGGGAGGAAGGGAGGGAAAGAGGAAGGGAGAGGGAGAGAGAGAGAGAGAGAGGCAGTAGTTACTTCTTCAAAAGTGGGACAGGAAGAGAGAGCAGGCTGGAAAGCAGGAGGAAGATCCAAGGAGGAGGAGGAGGTCGGGAGTGGGCAGAGCTTGTCTCTTAAAGGGACAGGGTACTCAGGTAACAGATCAGGTCAGCAGATTGTAACAGTATGTCTTTAAGTTTTCTGAGACATACTTGTATTCATGTCATAACAAATATATGTTTTCATTCCAAGCTACAGAGTATTAGAGTTTCTTTTATTCTACATTTTTACCAGCAGCTGTCATATTTGTGATAACATATTCTCTAACAGTTATGAGATAATCCCTCACTGTACAGACCCCTGATAACTTCAGTATTGGCTATTTTTCAGATTTTTGTCCATTTCTATTTATTTTTAAGATTTGTCTATAAATGTCATTCATATTTTTATTTAAATAATAATCATGTATTCTTAGCATTGAGTTTTAGTTCACTGTGATATATTTAAGACCTGAATCCTTTACAAAGTGTTTAGATAACAACCTTTCCCATTCTGTGGATCATCTTTTCACTCTATTGATTGTTACTTTTCTACACAGAATATTTTAAACTTAAATTATTTCCATTTGTTTATTTTCTTGTTGCCCGTGCTTTTGTACTTATATGCAGAAATCAATTCACAGCCCACTGTAAATTTTTCTGCTATATTCTCTTATGATATTTTTAGAGTTCCAGACAATACACTTAAGTTTTTAGTCTCTTTTGATAGTTGTGTGTGTACGTATGTGTGTGTGTGTGTGTGTGTGTTTGTGTGTGTCACAAGAGATGAAACAGATTTTATTTTACATGTGGACACAGCTTGCTAGTTATCACAAACTACAGGGATTATACTTTCCATGTTGTGTTGGTTTGCTATCTTTGCTGAAATTAAGCCCAAATTAAATGAGTGAATTTATTTTGACACTTATATTTTGTACCATTGTTCTATATCTTTGTTCAGTAACATGCTGTTATAAGTCTTAGGACTTAGGATGTGTTTCAAAGTCAGATAATCTGGCTTCTTTAGCTCTACCCCATGTATACACACACAACAACACACACATACTGCACATACACTGTAAATATTTCTCTCTTATTTGTATTCTTTATTTGTTCATGGTGGAAATCTGATTGTAATAAAACAAGATAGCTGTATTAAAATGCATGAAATCACTAAAGACTGTGGGGTAGAAAGTGCTGACCTAAGTAAAAATAGGAGGAATCTGCTAAATTAATAGCAATATGAATTGCACATAAAGCTGGTGCTTTATTTAATAACCTATTTTACCACAAGAATACTCTAAATGATTGTCTGTGAGGTCTTTGGCCCAGGAGGACTTCCTGCTCCTGCATAGATGAGATCCATACAGAGGGGTGAGTGTGTGCCCACCCAGCCAGACTGTCCAGGAGCCGAGTGCAGGGCCCCTCCAGCTCCTGCTGCAGCAGCTTCTTTGTTCTAGGCAACCGTGCTCCAGTACTGGGGGGATCCATCCAGGAGGGTAAGAGTGGGCACGCCCAAACAGATGGCTTGGGAGCCAAGTACAGGGCCCCTCCAGCTCCAGCTGTAGGGACTTCTTTGTTCCACACGACCCTCCTTCTTCCAAGCCTGCCATATTGTCTGCAGGGTCTTTGGACCAGGAGGACTTCTTGCTCCTGCACAGAAGAGATCTATCCAGAGGGATAGGTGTGTGCATGTCCACAGGGGCTTCTTTGTTCCACACGATCCTGCTCCTGTACTGAGGTTATCCATCCAGAGTGGGGTAAGTGTGTGCCCATCCAGCCAGACGGTTCAGGAATGGAGTACAGGGCCCCGCCAGCTCCTACTGCAGGGGCTTCTTTGTTCCACAAGTCCCTGCCTCCCCCAAGCCTGCCCTATTGTCTGTGAGGTCCTAGGCCCAGGAAGAGTTCCTGCTCCTGCTGGGGACATCCATACAAAGGACACTCCTTTTAATCTGCCAGATCTTTAGATCCATCAGCACAGCCAGATCCAGTGTTGAGGGGTCTAAAGAGAGGGCAGACCTAGAAAATCCCCCAACTACACAATCAATCAAAACAAAGACTGGAACAAGGTGCAAAGACTCTCCTGGCTGCAATTGAAGGAAAAGATGGGCAGGCGCCAATGCAAGAATTCCTCCAACAACCTGAAAAGTAACATGACAACACCAGAATCCAGTGAACACACAACAGGAAGACTTGAACACCCTATTCCAGAAGAAGTAGAAGAAATCGACTTTAAACATAACATTATGAAATTAATAGAAGCCCTTAAACAGGATGTGAAAAACTCCTTTAAAGAAATGGAGAAGACAAACAAAAAGGTAGAAGAAATGAATAAAGCTCTCAAAGGTACCCAAGAAAACAAAAAAAAAGCAATCAAACAGGTAATAGAAACAGATCAAGTCTTGAAGACCGAAATGGAGGCAATGAAGAAAACACAAACCGAGGGAAGGCTGGATATGGAAAATATGGGTAAACGAACAGGAACTACGGAGACAAGTATAACCAACAGAATATAAGAAATAGAAGAAAGAATTTCAGATGCAGAAGATACTAGAGAGTGAATAAACTCACTGATCAAAGAAAACAACAAATAAAACAAATTCTTAACACAAAACAAACAGGAAATCTGCGACACCTTGAAAAGACCAAACCTAAGAATAATAGGAGAAGAAGAAGGAGAATTACAGCTCAAAGGTCCAGAAAATATATTCAACAAAATTATAGAAGAAAACTTTAATCCTAAAGAAAGATATTCCTATCAAAGTACAAGAAACATACAGAACACCAATTGGACTGGATCAAAAAACAATCCTCTCGCCATATGATATACAAAACACAAAACATACAGAATAAAGAAAGAATATTGAGAGCTACAAAGGAAAAAGGTCAAGTAACATATAAAGGTAAACCTATCAGAACTACACCTGACTCTCAAAGGAAACCATGAAAGCCAGAAGGTCTTGGATAGATGTGCTGCAGACACTAAGAGACCACGGATGCAAGCCCAGACTACTATACGCAGCAAAGCTTCCTTCCACCACTGATGGAGAAAACAAGATATTCCAAGATAAAAACAATTATAAGCAACACCTAGCCACAAACCCAGCCTTACAGAAAGTACTAGAAGGAAAACAACAAGTGAGGAAGCAAACAATACCCATAATAACACAGACATCTAACAACCCTCCACCAGCACAACTCAAAGAAGGTAAACACACAAACTCTACCACCAAAAAAAAAAATAATAACTGGAGTTAACAACCACTGGTCATTAATATCACTTAATATCAATGGGCTCAATTCACCTATAAAAAGACACAGGTTAAGAGAATGGATATGAAAACAGGCTCCAACATTCTGCTGTTTACAAGAAACACACCTCAAACAAAAGACAGACATTACCTCATAATAAAGGGTTGGGAAAAGGTTTTCCAATCAAACGGCCCTAAGAAACAAGCAGGTGTGGCTATACTAATATCTAACAAAATCAACTTCAAATTAAAATCAATTAGAAGGAATGGAGATGGACACTTTATACTCATAACAGGAATAATTGATCAGGATGAAGTCTCAATCTGGAATACATATGCCCCTAATATAACAGCACCCACATATGTAAAAGAAACATTACTAGAACTCAAAGCACACATCAAACCACACACACTAATAATAAGAGATTTCAACACTCCTCTCTCACCAATGGACAGGTCAACCAGACAGAAACTTAACAGAGAAATAAGCGAACTAACATGTAATGAATCAAATGGACTTAATATACATGTATGGAACATTCCACCCAAACAGGAAAGAATATACCTTCTTCTCAGCATCTCATGGAACCTTCTTGAAAATTGATCACATAATCGGGAACAAAGCAAACATCCACAGACACAAAAAAATTGGAATAACATTAAAATTCTAAATACCCTAATTAAAAAATGGGATAATGGTCTGAACAGAGAATTCTCAACAGAACAGTTCAAATTGCCAAAAGATACTTAAGATCATGTTCAACTTCCTTAGTGATCAGGGAAATGCAAATCAAAACAACCTTGAGATACCATCTTACACCTGTCAGAATGGCTAAAATCAAAAACACCAGTGATAGCCTGTGCTGGAGAGGATGTGGAGAAAGGGGAACACTCATCCATTGCTGGTGGTTATGCAAACTGGTCCAACCACTTTGGAAATCAGTGTGGTGGTTTCTCAGGGAACTGAGAATCAACCTACCTCAGGATCCAGCAATACCACTCTTGGGAATATACCCAAGAGATGCCCAATCATACTACAAAAGCATTTGTTCAACTATGTTCATAGCAGCATTATTTGTATTAGCCAGAACCTGGAAACAACCTAGTTGCCCCTTTACGGAATTATGAATAAAGAAAGTGTGGAATATATACACATTAGAGTAATACTCAGTGGTAAAAAAACAATGACATCTTGAATTTCTCATGCAAATGGATGGAAATAGAAAACACTATCCTCAGTGAGATAACCCAGACCCAAAAAGATGAATATGGTATGTACTCACTCATTAGTGGACTCTAGCCATAAACAAAGGATATTAAGCCTATAGTTCACAAGCCTAGAGTAGCCAAATAGCAAGGTGAACCCAAAGAAAAACATACATAGATCCTCCTGGAAATTGGAAGCAAACAAGATCACCGGGCAAAAGTTAGGAGCATGGGGGTGGGGTTAGGGGTAGGGTTGGTGTAAGAGGAAGGTGAGAGGGGGAAGGAGAAGGGAGAAGGGAAGGACTGGTGAGAGCTAGGGGAGTGGGAGTGCAGAAATGGAGGAAGGACAGATAATGGAGCAGGGAAGAAGATATCTATATTAAGGGAGCCATTTTAGGGTGGGCAAGAGACTTGGCTCTAGAGGGGATCCCAGGTTTCCACGGGAATGTCTCCAGCTAGGTCCTTGGTTAACAGAAGAGATGGTGCCTAAACTGGCCTTGTCCCATAGTCACACTGTTGAATATCTCGAGTATCACCATAGAACCATTGTCTAGCGATAGATAGAGATAGAGGCAGAGACCCACATCAGAGCACTGGACTGAGCTCCTAAGGTCCAGTTGAAGAGCAGAAGGAGGGAGAAGATGAGCAAAGAAGTCAGGACTACAAGGGGTTGGTTCACCCACTGAGACAGTGTGCCTGATCTAATGGGAGCTCACCAAATCCAGCTGGACCAGGACTGAATGAGCATATGATCAAACTGGATTCTCTGAATGTGGCTGCCAGTGGTGGCTGACTGAGAAGCCATCGAAAATGTCACTGGGACCTGTCTCTTCTGCATGTATTGGCTTTTTGGGACCCTAGTTTGCTTGGATGCACACCTTCCTAGGCCGGGATGGAGGGGGGAGGGCCTTGGACTGCCCACTAGGCAGGGTACCCTGAGCTCTCTTAAGGATTGAGGGGGAGGGAGGTGGGTTAGTGGGGGAGCAGGAAGGAATGGGAGAAGGTGAGGAATTGTAAATTTTTGAATGAAAAAAAAGAATACTCTAAGTGATTCTGATACTGCTCTAATTGTGAACAAGTGTTAAACAATTATGTAAATATATTGCAATGTGAATGTCAGGTTTATTTTGCTTGGGATAGTTAGAGATATGCAATGGCAATAATCTAGTAGTAATTATGAACTTGTGAATTAAAGTTAGATATATGAGTCTGACCTCATGTTTCACTTTAACATAGATATATATAGTTACATATATAAACCTTAATAGATATGTAAATATACATTCATTGATATTTATTTACCTATTTGATATTGTCAGGTAAAGGGACTTAGAAACAATGCCAGTTCAGTTATAGTGTCCACACTTAATATATTATTTTTATAATACTTTGTACCCATTAAAGCTTTTAGAAATCCTTTATGAAGTGGATAGAAAATATATAACATGTATTTCAATTAAAATATCTTCCAATAACAAAAGAAAGAATTTCTGAATGCACATTCATGTACACACCCACACAGAGAGAAACAAAGGTGTGTCATAAAAACACAAGTATCAATGAGAAGAATTCTTACTGCTCAGATCTGAAATATGTTGACTAACAAAGTAGTGGAAGATGTTTAATCCAAAACAGGGTAAATGTCTATATAATGATATCTACATTTAGTCAGAATAAGTGAATACTCATACAGAAGAATTTCGGTTCTGTATGTAGACAATCTTCCCTCAAATAGATAAAACAGAACTCTCTTGCTTGACTGTGTGCTTTGCATCTTAGAAATTAGAAAGGCAAAAGGGATTTTTGTTTGTTTTCCTCATTTTATTTTACATACCAGCTATAGTTTCCTTTTCCTCCTCTCCTCCTGTTTCCTTCCCCACCTCCCTCCTACCACACCCCCCCATCTGCCTCCATTCAGATAGGGAAAGTCTCCCTTGGGAATCAACAAAGCATGGCATATCGAATTGAGACAGGACCTTGCATCAAGGCTGAACATCCCACCATAGAGAATAGGTTCCAAAGTTACAGCTCATTTGTCAGGGACAGGACCTGATCCCACTGCTAGGGGCCTCACAAACAGACTAAGCTATACAACTGTCACCCACAGCAAAGGTCCTAGGATCATCCCATTCAGTCTCCCTATCTGTCGATACAGATTCTGTGAGCTCCCAAAAGCTCAGTCAGCTGTCTCTGTATTTTCCCTTCATGATCTTGATCCCCACCCCCATCTTGCTCATTCAATCTCTCCCCCCTCCCATCAACTGGACTCCTGGAGCTCAGCCCAGTGCTTCTTTGTGGATCTCTGCATCTGCTTCCATTAGGTCCTAGATGAAGGCTCTGTGATGACAATTTAGGTAGTAACCAATCTTATTGTAGAGGAAGGCCAGATCAGACACCCTATCCACTATTGCTAGGAGTCTTAGCAGGGGGTCATCCTTGTCGATTGGTGTGAGTTTCCCTGGTACCAGGTTTCTACCTAACCTAATAATGCCCCATTCTATCAAGGTATCTCTTTCATTACTCTCCAGCTCCAGCCCACCCCCAATTTGGCCATCCTGACCCCTCATGTTCCCTTTTCTTCCCCTCTACTCCCCCACCCCCAGTTTACCCAGAAAATCTCATCTTTTTCCTTTTCCCAGGGAGGTATGTTTCCCTCTTATGTTCCTCCTTGTTACATAGCTTCTCTGGGGCCTGGTTATCATTTGCTATACATCTAATACCCATTGATGAATGAGTATGTATCGTGTTTGTCTTTCTGAGTAGGGATTATATCACTCATGATGATTTTTTTCTAGTTATATTCATTGCCTGCAAATTTCATGATGTCATTGATTTTTACCACTGAGCAATAATTCATTGTGTAGATATACCACATTTTCATTATCTATTCTTCAGTTGAGGGGCATCTAGGTTGTTTCCAGGTTCTGACTTTTATGAAAAATGATTCTATGAACATACTTGAACATACTTGGGTTAGAAATTTATTGGATTTAACATTTTCTTTAACTGATGAATCTATTTCCTCTATCACATATTCAACACCTAAAATTCTCTCTTCCATCTCTTGTATTCTTCTGGTGATGCTCGCGTCTGTAGTTCCTGTTCACTTCCCCAGATTTTCCATTTTTGGAATTCCCTCAGTTTGTGCTTTCTTTATTGTTTCTATTTCAGTTTTCAAGTCTTGAACTGTTTTCTTCACCTGTGTGATTATTTTTTCTTGCTTTCTTTAAGGGATTTATTGATTTACTCTAACTTTTTGGTGTCTTTTCCTCAACTTCTTTAAGGGAATTTTTTATTTGCTCTTTGAGATCATCTATCATCTTCCTAAGGTAATTTTTAAGTTTGATTTCCTGAGTTTCAGCTGCATTGGACTATTTGGTTTTGCTGTTGTAGGATCCCCGGCTTCTGGTGATGCCATATTACTCTTTCGGTTGTTGTATGTATTCTTAATCCAGCGTTGACTCATCTTTTCTTACAACTGGTGTGGCTTGTGTCTGTGCCTATTCTTCAAACAGTTGTGCCTTGCACCTGTGCCTATGTAGTCTGCTGTTTTTCCAAATTGTTGTGGTTTGCACCTATGCCTGTGTAGTCTACGGGTTGTGTGGAGAAAGTCTGGTCCCAGGGGTGGAGGGAATTGGTCAGGCGCCTGGGGTTTGATGGCAGACTGGGTCTTGGTGGGATAGTCGGTGGTGAGGGGCGGGGCCGAAGCCTGGAGGCAGACATCTCGTCTACTTGGAGGATTGTGGGAACTCCTAAACGGGGATCTTTACATGAGATACATTTAGCAAAACCCTGCCTTAATTATTGATTAAAGTTAGTGCCAGCAACAACCAATCATGTTGATAGAATGTACTCTGAAATGCAAATGACACTACATCTTGTCACCTTCCTGCCAAATGCAAACAGTACGGATGCAGCTGTGAGCAAAACAGCAGAGGACTACCAGTTGTAGATCTGCCTGATTAGTGATTCTCAAAAATGTATGTTCATTAATATAAACTGAGAAACTACCACAGACTAGTAAGTTGAAAGAGTCATAAGTAAATGTAATGTGAGAACCACAATGTAGGACAGAGGTGCCAAAAAGGACTATTTCAGTAACACTGGCTGTGGCTATGACTAAGTATCTAAGAGAAACACCTAGTGAAGTAAAGGCTTCTTTTGACCCACTGTTTCAGAGGTTTTAGATCATTATGATGAGCAGAGTAGAGCAAATAGAACAGTTTGCATCATGGCAAACAGGAAACAAGGAAATGATGCACTTACTATTTTTTTATAGAGGTCCCCAGGGCCTATTGCATGATGCTGTCTCCTTTTTGGATAGCTGTTCTTCTATTAGTAAATCTTCTCGAAAAATATCCACTGGGAAATAACCAGTGTATGCTTTACATATCTCCCAGGCTGATAATAGATATTAACCATCCTAAAAACACAGAATTAAAAACTAAGAGGATCTGAAAGGCATGTTCCTAAGATAATGCTGGAGGAGAGAAGATATCAACAATCTTATCCAGTATGCTACAATATCAACCAGCTAGACAAGTGAAGGAGTAAGAAGCAAGACATTTTACAGAAGTAAGAAATCAAGTGCTTTCTTGATTGAATTTGAGGTCTTCTCTACAATGGGGAATTTATGTCTCCCCATTTTTATTTGGCAACATGGCCAAACCCATGGATAGGGATGTCATACATCCAAAAAAAAGCTATTTTTCTAAATTATCATATTCTGAAACTGATTTCTAAATAGTTGCATTATTTTTTAGTCAAAGAAACTTATTATTATTGTGGGTTGTGGTCAATGCAGGGGCATATTCCTGTTTAAATTGCTGAGAACAATCAACTAAGTGCTAGCAGACAAAGATGGGATATCTTTAACACTGTTTCAGATGAACACAGGGTTAAGAAAACATCACAAATGAGGAAGCAGAAGGACTATAAGAGCTAAAGGATGGTTAGGAGAGTTCTGAAACACTGTACTTTGGATAAGACATGGCTAATGCATACATCACATGAACTTATAGCAGCTAGGGTTATCTGCACAAGACCTGTACAAGATGAAGCCAATTCAAAATTCCAGCCTGGAGATGGGAGGGGCTCCCAAGGCCCCAAACTTAATTGCAAAGCTTGGAGCAGTTAGTGACTGCCAGTGTGAAGAGTTGCTTTTCTTTGGAGGTTTGACCTTTGGTTTGTCCTCTATTCCTGGCAAGGATGACTTCTCATACATATATGTATGGGCAACACTAATTAGGTGTGGGGCTTTAAAATATAGATCAATTTTATAAGGAAAAATGTGATGTTAGAAGAGAGATATAGTAGGAGGTTCTGAGAGGACAGTTGAGTATGAAATGAAGGCTGGATATTATCAAGAAATACTGTACATATATCTGAAATTTTCCAAAAATAAAGAAGGAAAATTTTAGAGTAACATAAAGATAATAATGTGACTTCACACTCCTGCTGCCATGAAATCCCTGCAATGATCCACCATATTCTCAAACTGTGTACCAAAATAAGCTTCCTTCCTTCAGGTGTGTTTACCAGGTTCTTCTTATTTTTTAATAGCAACAAGAAAATTTAGTAATGCAGGTATCACAGAGCAAAAGCCAGGACTAATAAAATGTTCTTTACAAGAGGATTGTGCACACAGGGTCAGCCTAGACGCTGCACTTTATTAATACTCACTCTAAGCCATATTGTTGTGCTGCTTGTTGAGGATATCATTGAAACAGCCTTAGTCTATAGTTTGTGTTTACAGAAATAACTGAAAACCAAATATAGATCATAGTCACTATAAGAAGCCCACAACATTCTCATCCCTTTTATAAATGTGCAAGGATTATTGGAGATTCTCAAGTCCATGACACACTAGCATCATTTTAACTAAAGACTTCCAACTCCATTAATTTCCTGAAGAGCTTGACTGAATATTCTCCCATGAAAATCTTAATGCATGAAGAAACACACCTGTTTTGATGTCTAATGTTTTTTTTTAACCTCAGTTTTTATTGCAACACATAAACATTCCCCAAGAAAGGCATGTAGAAACTTTTGTTGTTGCTGTTGCTGTTTTAAACATTACATTGTTCAGTTGGGCAGTGGTGGCACATGCCTTTAATCCCAGCACTTGGGAGGCAGAGGCAGGTGGATCTCTGTGAGTTCAAGGCCAGCCTGATCTATAAGATCTAGTGCCAGAACAGGCTCTAAAGCTACAGAGAAACCCTGTCTTGAAAAACCACCACCACCACCAACAACAAAAAAGCTTGTTGTTAGTTGTAATTCAATACAACCAACAACCAAGATTTAAAATTTGTGAGTTAGGATGAAAGAATTTCTAGATATGCTTTAAAATCATTACATTTATGCTCCGTGATGTATTTATGCTCCAAAGTGTCAGGGACAGGACCTTTCCTACTGTTAGGAGTCCCACAAATAGACTAAGCTATACAACTCCACATATGTAGAGGACCTAGGTTGGTCCCATGAGGACTCCCTAGTTGTCATTCCAGTATCTGTGAGGTCCTGTGAGCCAAGGCTTGTTGTCTCCATGGGTTTCCTTGAGATAATCTTGATCTTCCTAGCATGTAATTGATAAAGTTATAGTCTTATGTTTTATGTTTTGAAATTACAACCAAATTCAGTTCACAGTTCTATCGGGTAGTTCTCGTAGTGAATCAATGGGACAGTAGTAATAGCACTAAATTCTATGATGGATTCTATGAAGAAGCAATGGAAAGTTTTTACCTTGGTAAATCAAATTGTAAATCTTATTAACTAAATAGTGTTTATATCCGGAATATGGAGCACAGAAACAACAATCACAAAAATTACAGAACCAAAGAGTATTATTGAGGTTCTAAATACTCTCTATATTTTAATTATAAACTTCAGGGTTGACCTTATTGAACTCTAGATACACGATTTAACTTTTGAATTGTTTATTAAAAATTAAAATTGATTCTAGTGTCTTACAAGATTTATAAACAGAAACTGGAGCACCATTTTAGAAGGAATTTTAGGTATGGATTCATACACAGCTTGAAAATCTGAACCCTGAGCACCTTGCCTGCAGAAGACTTCCTCTATCTCCTCCTGACGGAATTGCTCTTCCCTTATTTTAAGATCTTATAATAAGTTTGCCTCTAGCCATTGTCCTAAAGGGAGTTATGATTGTGGAAACACAGTCAAAATATCTGTCATTAGTAAGAGACTCATAAATAAAGCCAAACCTCACTATGCTTTAATGGGTGCAGTGTAAAATCAGAAGAAACTTACTCTAGTACGATGGCAGTGCTTCTCTGTGTCAGGAGAAATTAGAGTATGTGTTTCAATAAATGACAAGAACAGGAAACAGAATGAAAAGAAAGGTAACTCCCTCCTTGAGCTGATTGTATTTATATGAAGATACTCGACACTTGTTGAATCCAAGTGTTAGCTCAATTAACTGAAAACTGCTTTATCATGTTACTTTGCTTGACAGAAGTTTGGAATTAATAGCAGCCATATTTAGAATATGGATGAAGTGCTGAGAAGAGATTATCAAGTTCTCTCTGAATGCCTGTTCCCAAGAAGCTCCTCAAACCCTGCCTCGTTAAATCAGTGAAGAAAATGCCAGTGATAGATGTCCCATCACTCATGAGATGTGTTCTGACTGGTGGTCACTCACAATCAAAACAAGTCAGACCCAGCATCACACATGATGTATGATCCTGTCAGTTCATTCTGCAATTCTCATGAGTTTCAGTGTTGCCTTCTTATATCATTTGATAGCAATGCTGACTCCTTAGAGTATAAGCCACATTTACATCATGGAGCAGATTCATCTGAGCTTGAGAAGCAGTGCAAAGGCTCAATTACTTAATCTTTTATTTTTAATACTCTTTTATCATCAGGGAATACATACAAGTAGTAGGATTCTTCAAGTATATCAGTTAATGAATGAAATTAATATATTTGCTTGTAGTTTAGATAAGGAAAAAGCCAACCTCACTGAAAAAGCAGACAAACTGTCAAAAGAAAGCTAAGTGTCGTGTAGGGACACCATTCTCAGGTAGAATATCATGTTCTTTCTGGAAAGGAGAGACTATTTGAGCAATAATATTGGTGGTAATAAAAACGTCTGTTTTGTCAGTGATTGAAATCTAAACATCAGTTTTCTCCTGGTGAATTGCCTCTCCAGTGACTAACTTTCTAGAGATGTAAAAGGAGTTTTGCATAACAGAGGCAGCTTAGCAAATGAAAAACAAGTGGAATGAAGAGAACCAAGACCGATTAATAACGAGGCCATGAACTCAAGAGTACATCTTAATTGACCTGAACTTCAATTTCTTCAATTGCCAAAAGAAATTCATTTTTAAAAAAAACATTCTATAGAAAAAAGCAAGAATAAATTAACACAATTTACATAAATAAAAACGTACATATGAGGTTAAGGATAATGGGCAGCTACCACCATCATCATTATTATTATGAGCATTGAAATTTGACTCCACATCTAAGATACATTTCTTTTTTCAATGCTGAGGATTGAACCAAGTGCTTCATGCATGGTATGTAAGTGCATTATCACTAAGCTGCCTACTCCCCCAGTTCAAGTACCATAACCTTGACAGCACTAAGAACCCTGCTGGAGTGATAAGCTCAAAGCAAGTGGAATGTGAGCTATGTGCCACCTACCATAGTTTAATGCCACTAAAAGGACACAACTCAGATAAGATTCTATCAGGATTTTTATATATTTTTTCATCTATCAAATAATTACACATAAAATAAACAAGTAGTGACCTTAGTTTTCAGTGAAACATGGTATCTCTAATGGCCAATGAGCATTTAACTCTGAAAAATCATTATGACAATCAGAAAGAATCAATATCTTTATGCCTATAGTAATACTATATTTATTTAATATTCTGTACACTCTACCAGGCCCAGATGGGAAGAAATCTGTTAATCAGGTATTAATTTTAAATATTAAAACTTTGATATAATGTTTTCATATATATACTTATAGATATTACTATAATACTTCAAAAAAATTTTTCTATACATGAAAATATCTTTGAAATAAGTTTCCTGAACTTCCTTCAGGAAATTGGCATGAAATATCATTTTCCATATATTTTAAAATGATAATAAAATGATGTGGTGGTTGGCATGCCTCGCTCCATGATGTTCTCCTGGCCTTTCGTACAAAGGATACAGAGTTGTCTACAGTGGCAATGTTAAGAGGGAACTGGAGAATGGTCTTTGATTAGGACTTAAATTTCAAAGAAATATAATTTCATGTGGGCTTCATGACATTGAGCAGTTAGTTTCCTTAACAGTTTCTAAGATTTATCAAAGGTTATTAATATATGTATTATCAAATAACATTCTGACAGCAACTAAAATGACTATTTAATTTTCAGAGTGTTTTGTGTGAGTGAATTTGTCTAGAATAAAATCTGACAGAAGTTTAAGAAATTCTCCTCAAAAGGATCCAAAGGTGGTAACATACCTGTTCTGAATTTTGCCTTGTAAAGCCCTCTATGTATGGAAGATTCACTAACAGGCAAATTTCAAAATGATTCAATGGAAAGTTGTATAGTAGCACTTTATTTTTATTTTAATAAATAAAGCTTGCCTGAAGATCAGAAAAATAAAACAGCCACAGTGGCCAGTCTTACAGACTAGGCAGCAATGACAAACATATTTAATCCCAGTAACCACAATAATTTGCCAAAGAAATCAGGCAGTAGTCATGCACGCCCTCAATCAAAATAAACTAGAGAGGATTATAAAAACAGGAGGCGACAGTTCTCAGGCTCATCTCATTCTGAGATTTCCTGGAGGCAGGAGAACCATTTTCTGACTGCTTTGTTTTTCTTATGGTCAAGTTGAAGCCCAATATCTGTCTCTGAGTTTTTATTAATTGTGTTGCAAAGTTGAGTTATGCTTTTAGTTAAAGTAGGCAAGGTAAGTTTTCACCGAGGATGACTAAAATAAGACTGAGCAGTTTTATCACATGTACAATACCAAATTTTAGCTTCTTGGATGACCAGGTTTACAAATTAATTTGCCCAAGAAAAAAATCATACTACTAAAGTACTTGAAGGTACCTCAACTTCTGAGAACTATTTATTTCAAGAAAGAAAAATTCAAACAACCTTAAGTCCAACTGGCCAATAATCTAATGCATTTTAGGAATTAAAATCTCACTAGGAAGTCTAAGGAACATTAAACCCTAATCAAGATTCTTTTTTTGTTAGTCAACAACACTTAAAGTATAGACTAATGACTCAAGTGATTGAAATGTTAAGTACTTGCCTTGAATTTTGGATGAAAATTAATCTGCTCACATATGTTTATGTCACTTTGTCCATCAGAGCTTTCCAAGCTGCAGGTCTCAGTGACCCATTAATGAATAAATAATGAAAACAATTTAATGTGTCAAGAAGAGTGTTTTTAAATACAAATAGAAAATATCACAAAACTGAGTCATAAGAAGGAAGAATAAACTAGTCTCTTAAAAATTATCTATGTAGGATTTCCCTCTGTATGCTGTAAATACCATTGGTTAATAAAGAAACTGTCTTGGGACTGTGCAGGGAATAGAGGTAGGTGGGAAAAACTAAACTGAATGCTGGAAGTAAGAGAGGCAGAGTTAGGGAGAAGCCATGTAGCCCAACCAGAGACAGACGACAGAACTTTAACTGGTAAGCCACAGCCACATGGCAATACACAGATTAGTAGAAATGGATTAAATTAATATGTAAGAGTTAGCTAATAAGAAGCAAGAGCTAATGGGCTGAGCAGTGATATAATTATTATAGTTTCTATGTGATTATTTCAGGGCTAAGCATCTGGGAATTAACTAGCAGGCTCCTTCAACAATTTTCTATTGGTTTTACATGCCTGTTTGAATGCATGTGTGTGTTCACACAGCCACACTTCAGCAATGTACTTCCCACTGATTGAGGTATGCTTTAAAAGTAAAACTTTACAAGTAGTTTGAATACATTATATACAACAGAGAAATGTTACACTTCCATTCTCTTCTTAAAAAAAAAAATTAAGCTCAGTGAAGACTGATTCTAAAAACAACAAAAATGAATTCATTTCATATTCCTCAAATTTCTCTTCTTTTTAAAACAGGAACTGTATTTCGAATTTGAAAGTAAAGGATTTAGACCTTTGGTTTCTGTTTCACTCTTCCTAAGACAATAAAAATCTCCTGTATTCAAGGTAATGGATTTTAAAGGAGCTTTTGAAAAAAGAAAATGAGCACAGTTTAAAATGTTATCATCACACAGTAGAGGCTTCATGAGAAATAAGTACAGAAATACCTGGAAGCATACATATAAAGCTGGATTCAAAGATCAGGAAAATTGTAGATGGAAATCTAAACAAGGGGAGAGATTTGGAATATACTAAAACAAACAAACAAACAAAAATAACTCTATTAGTATGAACTTGGTAAGATGAACAGGAATCAGAATGAAGATTCTTCGGTGAAGGAGTGCCATAGAAAATAAGTGCAATAAAGTAAAGAAGGACTCCCTCCTCCAAAGTGCGTGCGTGTGTGCGTGCGTGTGTGTGTGTGTGTGTGTGTGTATCCACAGTTAGAGTAATCATATAGGTGAGATCTTTTTCCTTGTGACTATGTATAGTTAGAACCTTAGTGGATACCAACTAGCAGTTATTTGAGTGAATCTATTAATAATGAGAAAAGGACTCTACTGAATATATTTTAATATAACTAACTTGCCTATTGAACACTGAAGCTATGAGGAAAGATATTTTCTGTGAGAGAAAGCCTGTTGAATTAGATAATTTTGAAGACTAATCTTGTGCCTTGAAATCACATCAATGTGTTAAGAAGCAGCCTCATATCCAAAGCTAATGAAAAAATTAATAGTAAGAGATAAAAAGGGAACAGACACAAGTTTGTCTCATGAATTAATGAAGTACGATTTCAAAGAAAAAATATTTACATCTAAGAAGGGTCATGCAATACAAATTTTAAAAAAGTTCAAATGACAGTACATTATGGCAGTTTAGCAGCCGTAGTATTTGACCACTGGAGACAGAATAAGTGTGGATAGAGTCACATGCATGGTAAGAGTGGTTATGCATGAGCTATGTATAAAACCTAATTTTAAGGAGTAAGTACATCTGCAGACAATGGACTCAAAAGGAATGAGGTGGTATCTTCTATAAATTTACGCATGTATATAAGACAGTTGTGCAGGTAAGAACACAAAGTAGAATGTGAAATTTTGCATTACATGCTTGTTTTCAACATGCCAGTGTCATTTAATATTTAAAATAAAATTTAAGCTTAGTAAACTTTGGTCTAAATCCTCTAATCCTTGTTTGCTTAGCCATTTTCACTTTATTACTGGATAGCAGTAATGTCTTTCTACCTAATAATTAATTATTCATCAATTAATTATTAATTAAGTAATACAAATACATTTGAATTATTTTTTCTTTTCTCACATTTTATAGCCATTGTAAATTCTGTTTCTTAGAACACAGGAGATGGATGACTTTGTCAAGAAATCATTTGCCTTACAAGTGGGAGGATATGAGTTTTATATCCAACTGTCATGAAAAAGCACAGCATGGTTAGACAGACTCATAATCTCTGGCAAGACTGAAACAGGAGGATCCCTTGGACTTGCTAGGCAGCAGCCTAGCCTAATTAGTGAGCACTAGGCCAATGAGATACCGTGTCTAAAATCAAAGGCAAACAGTGCATAAGTAAAAAATTAAGCTGTTCTCTGTTCTTTACATGTATGCATGTGTATACATGTGTGTACCTGCAGAAACACAAACAAAAAAACCCTCTATATAATAGAGTATTACTACCATCATTTTGAGTATTTTGTTCCATCTTCCTGTCATCTCTTACCTGGTTTACTATGATAAATTCCAAAACTGTATCCACACAGTTGATGCTTAATTCATAGTGCAAGAGTAAGACATAATGTTGTATTATCACTTACACATCAAATCAGTTCATGAATTCCCATGTCTCATGTGCTAAAGCCAAAATAATTATCACTCTAAATGGCCATGCTGGCTGCCTCTGTCTCTTTACTCATGTGACCGATCCCTAGATGCTCTCTCCCCTTGATCACCCAACTTCCACTATGCCCACTCCCTTACTGATCTCCAGAAGGCTCAGACAGAACTCACCTCTGACTTCTCTACTCTCTCAAAACAACTATAAAGGCAAAGCCTTGACTTCTTTCAAATCTTTGAACATTACTTTTATACCTCATTTAAAAGAACAAAATCTTTGCCCAAGACTTTTTTAAACTCATTGATACATTGGAATGAGACAGTCCCTGTCAACAAGTACTTATGAATGCTTAATTGTGGAATGGATCTGTGAATGAGTGAATTTAGCTTGTTTCCAGCTTTTGGAAAAATATTCTGAGTTCTTGCTGTACCAAGTCATAAGATGTGCTTTGGATACATCTATGCTTCAAGTCAAACAAAACATTAAAGTGAAGATGCCAAATATGGTTGTCATCTTGCAAAGTATCTTAAAATAATTATTGGAGAACAAAGGCTGTTTCTGTGGAAGAGAATATTCACAGGAAACACAGTAATATATATCCTTTTCTCCTGTCCCAGAAGACTATCTGACTCATCGTCATTCAAAGAAATCCACAGCTTCAAGGCAAATCACTTTGTGTTCTAGAATAAAGTTGTAGAACCCACATAGGATTCCGGTCACACTGGGAAGCTATTATTACATACCATATTTCATAACTTGAGGGCTTATTACATTATTTAGCTAGGTGGATGATTTGGGAGCCCAAATGTTTATGGGGTTTTGTCTGTTTGCTTGTTTTTTTCCTACTCCATTGCAAACTTACTCAGAATGTCCTATGAATGGGCTGGGAAATAAGTAAGTAAATGACTGAATAGAATAGGTGAGCATATAAATAAAAACAATGCACATTAGAACATATCTGTGACATGAACAGACAACTATTAATGCTTACGTCAGGGGGCCAGAGAGATGGCTCAATAGTTAAGAGTCTGGCTGCTCTTTCAGAGCACCAATTTTTAGTTCCCAGAATCCATTTTTGGTGACTCATAACTTCTTATAATTCTTGCTCCAGAGGTTCTGATGCCCTCTTTTGGCTACCGTTGGCACCTGCACTCACATGCACATATACATATACAAGCATATAAGTAAATATTGCAAAGCATATATTTGAGTGAAAATAATTTTTATATCAGGATAAAAACTGAGAATATGGTTGCACTTTTATGGATGTCAGAACCACTATAAAATATCTGAATCTCTGTCTCTTCATTATGAGTTGGTCTGTTCATCCTAGAGGTAGAATAGGAAGGATTTAGAAAACATTGAGAGATTTTTTATTTGGTCATGAAGCTTATTGAGCAACACTGGAGTGAAAACCAAACCAGCATGAATATTTCCAATGCTTACTCTGCTTATATATAGTAATTTCTTCATTCTGTTTTTAAGTTAGGATACAGATTGATGAATTAAATTATGGTGCTTTCGAACTCATGTGCACATATAACATTAAACTTGTGATCTGTTTTCTTCTGTCCTTTCCACATGTTCCTCCCCCTTCTTCTTGCTCCTCCTGAGATGGTACTCTTTCTTCTAAATAGTCCTCTTTTATTCTTCTATACTATATGTAACTTATTACCATTAGTTTCCATACCCCTGAAACCTCTCTGTCTTCTCTTTTGGTCCCTCTCATACTTGTATGACCTGCACATATTTGGGTTTGAGTATATCTAACATAAATTTCTGAATCTGGCTTATTTTATTTATTGTAGCTATCTACAAACCAGCCCTCTTTCCTGCAAATACTTGGATATCATTTTATTTATAACTAAAGTATTCCATTTTTATATAAGCCACATTTCCATAGCTATATATTTATTGATAGATACCTCGGCTGATTCTACTCTTATCTATTGTGAACTCTTTTTAACGAAGCTATAGTTACCCTGATACCCAAACCACACAAAGAGACTACTAAGAACAATGATACAAAAATAGTAAAATACTGGCAAATTGAATCCAAGAACACATCAAAAAAGTCATCCACCATGATCAAGTAGGCTTTATCCCAAAGATGAAGGTTCAACTTCCAACCCAGGAATGGTTCAACATACAAAAATCTGTCAATGTAATATACCATATAAACAAACTAAAAGAAACCTCCTTTCAAATAGTTGTTCAGGGTAGTCAAGTGACAACCATAACAATATAGACTATTAATATAGTCATTAGGTGCCTCACAGAGGTCCTAGACAATCCCTTATTCCTGAGCACACTGAATCTTAATGACACAGGACTTGAATTATTCCAGTTGGATCTAACATGAAAGCCTTCCTACAGCCATGTAGTTTCAATAGAATAAGAAAATAATGTGAAAACTGCCAAGGGAGGGAAACAATTAAAAACCTTATTCAGTTATGAAAGCTATGATTCATAAAAATGACCAACAAAAAACAAAGATGTTCTTGAAGGTGGAATAGTAGCACTCATATATTGGTGGTAATCAACAGCTGTCTAAGTGGACTTTAGACACCACCCACAAAGGGAAATCAGGCCTTGTACTAGAAACTTAACCAACTACTCAACACTAATAAGGTCACAGATCTTAGAAGAAAATCTACCACTGCCACTATGATAGATCAGCACAAATCCTGAACAACATTCTCAATTTTATTCTCATACTCACAGACAAGTGTAGATATCACCTCTCATCAAAGTAGCTTGTTTATAGAACAAATGGAGACCATCACAGAAAACCACAACTGGACTTAATACAAAGATCAACAAGGTGTGAGAAGCCCACCCCACAGGATGCATCTGCAGCATAGCTCCTGCAACTAGGGCTCAAGGAACATTGCAGCAAAAGGGGCAGTAAGATCGCTAGAGTCAGAATACCAGAAGTCTATTGTGGCACTGCCTCTTTTAGAAATGACTGCATAGAGAAGACCTGAACAGTGACAAAATCAATAGACATGCTTACTTGCAGATGGAAATATAAAAATCCACAGCTAAGCACTTGGCTGAGCTCCTGGAGCCCAGTAGTAGAGAGGGAGGAGCAATCATATGAGCAAAGGGATCAAAACCATGATGGGGAAACCCACAGAAACAGCTCATCCAAGATAGTGGGAGCTGAGTGACTCTGGAATGACAGCTGGGGAAACTGCATAGGACCAAGCTAGGCACTCCGAATGTGGGTGACAGTTGTGTGGCTTGGGCAACTTGTGGGGCTACTGGTTGTGGAACCAGTATTTATCCTTATAGCATAAACTGGATTTTTAGAACACATTCCCTATGGAGGGATACCTTACTCAGCCTAGACACTGGGAGGAGGGCCTTGGTCCTGCCTCATGTGATGGAACAGACTTGTTGACTTTTCATGGGAGTCCTCTCCCTCTCTGAGAAATGGATGGGAAGTAGGGTGGGGAGAAAAATGAGCAGTAAGAAGATAAGGAGAAGGAACTGGAATTGGTATGCAAAATAAAAAAATTGTCTTAAAGATAATAAAAAAAGAAAAGGGGAAAATCTCAAAACCTCTAGAAAAACTACAGGCAACTAAAGACAGTTGACAAAGGAAAAGTTAGCCTCTCCTAGGGATGAACTGCTACTAAGTGGCCCACTCTGAAACCATAGACACACTAACAGCAAAAACTGGCTCAGCAAGTTGTATTTGTTTACTTGTGCATACATACATACATACATACATACATACATACATATGTATACACACACATCAAATCAAGGAAAAAGAGGCTAGAAACTGAGAGTGAGAAGGACATACGAGTGCTTCGATAGAAAGGACATGGAAAGGGCTGGAGAGAAAAAAAATGGTAAAAATGATATAATTATATTTTCATTAAATGAATAAATAACTGAACAAATTATGGGAAAGGAAAACTAGAAAATTAAACAGACAAAGTGAATAAAGTAAATAATCTAGCAAGATAGATTTTTGGACCCCTTTTGCATTTTCTGTGTGATTATGAGAATGTTAAATCTCTCAATATGTTTTACATGCTTATTTTTGTCAATAAAACAGGAAAAGTAATACCTATGCAAAAGTAATGATATGAAACTTGAGATCACTCATCCAAAAATAATTACAAACTTTTAATTTGTTTCCCAAAGATATAATTTTTTAAATCATGAGAATTCATAACCATCAGACATTCCTCTAATATTATCCTCTGAAATAGACGTTTTTCAATTGCATGCTTTGTTGGATCACTGACTCTCAGACATGAAGTAGAAGGAAATTCTGACATTCCTTCAAAAGCCTATTTGAGCAGCAAAAAGAAAATTGTCACAGCACAGATAAACATTTTCCCCAAATACTAGGTCATGATGCAATAGTGCTAATAAAATTACACTGGTAAATAGCCATCATCAAAAGCAGAAGAGAGGCATATACCTTTTAGATAGAATATACAATGGAGTTATCAGAAGCACTTTTCTAAAAAGTTGTATTTCACTTTTATGCATGATTGCATGTGTGTGTGTATGTGTGTGTGTGTGATATTATGTGCATATGCAAGTGTACCTATTGGCTATAACTAGGAATAAAACTTACCCTATTGGCAGTCATATAGAAGAAGAATATACCAACCAGTTAGTTTCCAGGGAGGTAGTGCGATTTTACTAAAGAATCAGGTTAACTGAAGCAGAGAGGATTGTAAAATCCAGAAAAATATGATTAAAGACCCAAAGTCAAAGAGAAACAAAACATCACCCAGCCTAGCCTGAAAGCTGAGTACCTTGTAGGTTCCTTAACATCTAAGTATTTCTAAAATCATCCATTCACCATCTTCCACAAAACAGCAGCCCTGCACCTACACCTCTGGAAGTTATTATATGTTTCAGGACAAGGTGATTTAAAATTTCTCCAAGCCAAAGTTCTGTGAGCCTGAGATACAAGCTACACAGAGTAAAGACTCCAACATATACTAATATGTGAGGGTTATGACCACCCCTGACTCATAGATTTTAGACTTGTCCTAGTCCAAAGAGCTAGTAGCTCCATGACAAAAGGTAGAGAGCTCAAGTCAGGTGCTAGAAACAAAACCCTGTGCGTCCAGCAAGAGGTAGCAATTCTTGCTCTTTGGCTAGCCTATGCAGTTTCCCATGTTACTTCTGGATCACCAGAACTCTGGACAGTCCTTAATGCATATGCGTAGACCAAGGAATAGGCATGTGTGGAAATTTCAAAAATATAAATGAAACCTGCAACCACAGATATTCCTTCAATAAAAGAGAACCTTTTAAGTAGGCAATTTAGTAGAACTGGCTAAGTCACAAATAATGTATCTGTAGGTTCATGAGAGACAGGTCTTAAACCCCCATAGTTGGACTTTAGAGAAAGGTTTCCTTCCATGAATCAGGAAGAAGAATAATTTAGTATGAAATGAAAGTAGTATCAGTGATTACAGAAGTAGTAATAAGAATATTAATATATACATAGGCTTAATTATGTCATATACTGTTTGAGTGCTTTGAATATATAAATTCATTAGAATTTTAATTGAGAAGACGGGAAATACCTCTGAGAGATTTTTTTTTGATCATCTAGTCTTCTTAATTCATGTCTTGGGGTGATATTATACTGAAAATTCCTCAGTGTTTAAGAAAATGGTGTTTTTAGAGCAATATATACTCTCTGAGTTAAAAACAAAGTATATAATTTTGCTGAAGAGATGACTCTGAAAAATGCATGTGCATAAAGGTTAAACATTTTTAGACTTTAACCACAATGGTAATAATTATCCAAGCCAGGAGAGCTTTCTCCTAAGCAAGAACATGACTCGCCTCATTTCGCATTCACAGACACTCCTTCCTCTCACTGTGAAGCAAGACGCTGCTTTTGGAGCCAGTGACAAATCCTAGGGCCCGTGTTGTCCTCATCTTGCATGCAGTGCTCCCATTGAGGCCGCTTAATCCGATTGACGTCAGCCAGCACTCCGTGCACAGAATGTGCCACTCAGAATCTAGGAGAATCGATCATCCCTCAATTCACATTACCATGACACGCAGAGCCGCCAATTTGTTTCAGCCTGTGGTTTTTTTTTTTCTCTTTTCTCTGCAACTAAAGGAAGCATGTGCTTTTTTATTCACAAACAACACTTATTAGAGTCTCAATGTTACCACTGGAAAATTCAGACTATCACTTTGCCTTGGTAATTAGATTTGTCTAAGTAAAGTTTCTGTATACAGCCAGGAATGAAAAAAAATAATCTATCAGGACAAATCTCAGAATGCTGACTGCAAGGTCATCATTGTTCTAAGCATTGTTTTTAGTAGATGTGACTCTGGGATTTGATTTGCCCTGCTGGAGAAAGCAAAGATACAACATCTACGCTTGTCTGGGAATGTGACATTTACTGCAGCATATAATGGTTCTCAGCCTTGTAGGATGATAGCTCTCTATCATCTTTTAGGAAGTATCTGGAAATGTCTGGGAACATTGTTAGCTGTCACATCTGCCATGTAAGTGCTAATGCTTTCTGAAGGTGCTAAAGACCCTACAATACATAAGAAAGAAGCCCCAGAACATATAATTACACCATGCAAACCTCAATAATACTAATGCCAAGAAACCCTGAAACATCTCACAAAGTCATACGATGGTAACTCAATCGGCTGAAGGATGAAGCCACTGGATATGATTAACTGACTTGCCTATGTTTATGAATTTAGGAAGTGGCATCATTAAGACTCAACTAGTCTGATACAAAGCCCAACTGGAGCCTTTTTCTGCACTAGACATTACTGGACAAGCATGGCTACCAAAGAAAACTATAAAACTATTTAATCTGGATTTCACATACATTTGATTTTTTCAACACTTTTATTTCGTGAGACTATGAAGACATCTTTGAAGTCTCTATTATGGAGAGTTACTTTCATGGCAATGATTACCTGGGTATGCAGACTGTATATAGGAAAGACAATTTCACAGATTTCAAGAAATATTTATCAAATACGCACACTGATTACATTGATATTGTGATCCTATATGTATGCAGGAGTGTATGCTTGTGTGATTCACCCTCTGTTTTATCCATAGATTCCAGACATGAATAAATCATGATATTCCTCCTCAACTTGCTCAGCCTGATAGACAATACAATGTACTAAAGTAAAGTTATACCCCAAGGACAAGGATACCAGTCAGTACTGACTTTAATCTTGGAAGACAAATTCATTTGTCGATGATTTATTTGACAAACAAATGTTGATTAAATTCTTGTTATAAACTCAGTGCACTGAGCCAGACAACATTGCTCATAATTACAGCAGTGTGATGAGTGCTGAGGTTGAAGCTGGAGTGAAAAGATACAGGAGGGGGTATTCCACTCCCTTTGGAGATGATAGAAAATGTTTCCTAAGAAGGAGCAGGAAAATAAGGTTGGAGTTCTCCTGGCATAGTGGACTGATGGATTTAAAGTGAGAATAGAAACCAGTCTACAGAACTTACATACAGAATCATCTGAACTGTTCTCTGGGAGTCAGATGAGGCCAATAATGTTTTTAAAATTAAAAAAATTAATCTTTTCCATTTTCACCTTTTCTTTTATTTTTGAGATTATAGTATACTTGTATAAATTTCCCCTTTCTTTCCTCCCTCCAAACTCTCCTATATATATCTCCTAGCTCTAGTTAGAGTTCATGGCCTTTTTTGTCTTTAATTGTTGTTACAGGCATATATTTATATGTAAATACACATATTTCTTACTATAACATGTTCAGTTTGTATAAGGTCACTCATGTATGTTTCAGGACTGACCATTTGGTATTGGATTAAAAACTTGATGCAGTCTTACCTGGAGAGGACTATTGTCCCTCTCTTTAGTTGCCTGCAGCTCCTTGTGTAGGACTGAGGCCTTTTGGGCTTTCTCACTCTCTTTGGCGTCTCTGTTGTTATTATCCTCTTGTTCATCTCATATTTCAGTAGCAGTGTTGCTGAGACGTCATATGTACAGCTTCTGACATTTCTAAGAGACACAGTATCACAGCAAACTCCCTGATCCTCTGGATCTTAGAATCTTCCTGCCCCTCTTTCCCAGTGGTCTTGGACCTTAGGGAGTGTATTTGTAAATGTATCCATTGGGAATGTGCGCCACAATTTTTTCATTGTTCTTGGATGTGTATTTCTGCCCTTTTTAAAGATGGTCCCAGTTTTGGATGATTTAGGGTGATAGGACAAGCAGAGACACACATCTCTATATGTTTATACTTATTAAGGTGGGAAGTGATAGAGGTCTGATATACTGTGTGGCAACCAGATGTCAGGAACTCTAATGAGCTTTTCATTTACTAATAATCATAAAAGTTCAATGATATCATTATTATTATTATTTGTATTTTAAATATGAAGCCTAACAGATATTAATTCTTAATTTAATATGGTGTGTGCCAGAGTCAAAATGTAACTACAGTGCTGGAGAGCTTGAGTTCTCTGTTTTCTAACAATTGACCAATACTAAAGGCAGATACAAAATATTATTTACAGCAGTTACAGTACATATATTCTACCTGAAAACACAATAAATGGTTGTTGAGAGCATAGTTTTGTATGCATTTCCTCACTTAGTGTCAAAATGAATATTAATTGGTCAACAGGAGAGACAATTTAGGACAAAGCCATAAGAATATATTAATATCTAAATAAAATCCCTCCTACTCATTCTTCATTTGCCTGGATATCACACCCCAATCAAGGAACTTATATGTTATTTGAGAATAGCTGAAACTACGGCAAATTTATTTAATATTAGTGTTGATATAAGAGTTGCTTGTTATTTCTTCTGTGAGTGCTACTTTGTAAATTGAGGCATGGAGTTAAGTGGTTGGGCAAGAATTTATATTAGGAAGTGTTTAATGCAAGTGTCTTCTTCCATTGACAAACTCCTTAAGTTAGTAGAGTAATACACTTGAATCTTAATAAAAGGGACGCTTTGTAAATGCAGCATTGACACCATCATGAATGTAGATACCCAGAATTTCTATCGTCCACATTGTCCCCTAGTTCTCTTAAATCTGAGTAACTTTAAACCCCTCTTGATTTTAGAGCAGGTTGTTTTTTTCTTTCCAGTACTTCATGGTTGACATTGAGCAAGTTTACAGGAGTTATATTATGTTCATTATAGAAAGTTTAGAGGTATCTTCCATGTCTAAGAGACATCATCTTCCTGTGGTCTTTGTAGAATTAGTGGTAATAGCTAACAGTATGGAAGCAATCTACTGGAGATCACTAGAGTATGCATAGACAGAGAGATTCTGGTTATGTGCAAATATGATTCAACATTTTATAAGAAGAGAACCTTGTCATTTGTGACCACACAAAATAACCCCAGTGCATTATTTTGAGTTTAAGGCAGGCACACATGGAGAAATATTGCATCATTCCATTAATATGTCAAAGCTGCTAAAATCACTGAAGTCATAGAAACATTGCAGAATGCTGCTTACCAAGAACTGACTTGGGGGGTGTAAAATAGAGATTTGAGAGATATTGGTTAAAGAAAACAAGTTTTCATCAGTTAAAATTAATTTAAATGATCTTTGGGATAAGAGGGTAAATATAGTCAATAAAACTGCATTATATACTTTAAAAATTTTAAGAAGATTATAAAAATGTGTGCTAAAAGGATGTGTGTAAGATAATGGATATGTCAAATAGTTTGATGTAAGGTTGTGTGCTCAAAGGATTTCTATAAGGCAATGAACAGCTTCATTAGCTAGATTTGGACATACACATTACATTCAACATATATCAAACATTATTTTGCATGCCATAATTCTATATATCTTTTTAATTAAAAATAAATATGCAGAGGCTGTGGAAATGGCTCAACAATTAAAACTGTTTGCTGTTTTTGTAGAGGATCCAAGCTCAGTTCCCGACATACAAGTCAGGTGGCTCACAAGCACCTACCTAACACTTCCAGAATCCATTGGTCCATTCACACACCCACACACATGCAAACACATACACACATGCATACACACACAAATGTATACACGCACAGGCACATACACACAGACACAAAATTTAAAATAATAAAATTAAAACCCAAGTAAGTAGACAAATTGAAGAATGCTAATACAGGCAAGTAACACCTAACCAACACCTGTGATAAACAAAATGTCTCCCAAATTTCTCATTTGCCCCTGAGGAACAAAATTCTCCATAGTGGCCACCTTACTTCGTACATTAGTATGGAGTTGTATCTGTGAACTTGTGATCTCTTTTCTAAGACTTTGTTTGTTCTCTTGACCCTCATCTCTACGCTTTCTTCCCCAACTAGATAGCTATTTCACCCTCTCTCAGAGAGCCTCCATGCTTAGGCTCAACACAAGAACTGAAGCCCGTTTCCAGTACCGGCAACTGGCTCCTCGTTTGAAGATCAAGGCAGTAAAAAAGCAAGCTTTCCTGGTTGTGCGTTCTTTGGGTGGAAAGGGCCTCATAAATCACCTTATTGTTCCGTGGGCCTTAGAGGGTGCTGCTGGGAATGGCAGCGTGACTCATCCTGCTGAACTGCTGCAATATTAAAGAAAATAAATAACGGATCTGAGAAGGCATTAAGGGAGGAAATGAGGCACGATGCGTGAAGCAGAGGTGATCCTTCGGCACTGCACATAAGTGGATATCACCCAATTACTTGGGAAGAAAACTTGGTAAGGGGTGGGCGTGCCACCAAACCATACTTTTCTGAATGAGCCACAAAGTGTACAGTCAGGTTGTGCTGAATCCCCCAGGCACTCCTTTTCCTCCGAGTGCTCCTTCTGAATAATAAGGAAGTCCGTGCTATCATGTTGTCAAAGTCTGTTCTCAGACTTAAGTAATAACAGTAATAACAGTGTCTTATCTTTGCTCAGTGCTTCCTGGTTTACACATATAAGTCATTCCACTCACAAAGCAATCATGTGGACACCCAGCTGTGAGGAAGACAGTGTTCCACAGGTTTTAGATAACATAGCACAATCAGGAGAATACATTTTCTTAAGCCTTAAGATTGTATCAAGAATAACAGCTCAGTCCAGCTCCGGAATCTTGAGGTTTACGCTGTCAGTCTTCATTGCTTCTTGAGAGGGAGCAATAGCATTTTGAAAAGGTAATCAATTACATCAGAATTATAATAGATGAGCACGGTGCCATTGCATCCCTAGCAATAGCCTTTTAATAAAGGTCCTAGGAGGAAGCTTCAACTGAGTAAGATTTAGAAAATATGAAAGTGTAAATGGATCTTGAAAGATGGTTAACAGGGTAAAGCTGCTTGCAGCCAAGTCTGCTGACCGGTGTTCAATCCTTAGACCCAGATGATGGAAGGAGAGTACATCTCCTGCAACCTCTATAAGTGTATATTCCCAAACCATAAATAAATAAATAAATAAATAAATAAATAAATAAATAAATAAATAAATAAATGTCAGGAAAACATAAGTAATATTTGCCCTAGACATTGGTCAAGATAAATATTTAAGTCGTTGCTATTGGTACAGGCCTATAATTCTAATTCTAATCTCAAGCAAAAGGCTGACATAGGAAATTGTAAAATCCAAGTCTAACTGGGTTACAGGATAAGCTCAAGACTTGCCTGCGTAAATCAATGAGATGCCATCTTAAAAAAATATATGTAAAGTTGGGTGGAAATGTAGCTTTAATGGAAAAAAACCTGCTAGCGGCATGTATGATGCACCAGGTTCAATACCCAGTATTCATCATTATTACTTCCACAGGGGAAAACAAGCAATCAGGCAGGAAAGGGCTTTGTGACTAGAAATAAGGATCTAACCTTTGTTTCTTCATCTCCCCATGGCTCAATTTCTGCATCCAAAAAAAGTTTCTTGGAATGTAAGTAGGTCAGTAGAAGAAAGATTATAACAGCATTGTACTGTCCCTCTGCCTTTATGTTCTTAATTCAAATTCTTATGCCTAATTACTTCTTTCCTTAGCTAATGTGATTTCTCCTAGTTGATCTTTTTTCCCCCTGTGACAGGATTTCTCTGTAGTTTTGTAACCTATCCTGGCTGGTCTCGAACTTGCAGAGATCTGCCTGCCTCGGCCACCCGAGTGCTGGGATTAAAGGAATGTGCCACCACCTCCCTGCCCTCTCCCAGTTGATCTTTTAAATACATGTTTTTAAGGGAGATACTGTATGTTATATAGTAAAGATCAAAAGTGACCAAATAGATTCTTAAGTCTTGCTCATATCATACTGCAGGCAGACTGTTTTGTTTTTTTTAATTATTGGTGGTGGTGGTGGTGGTGGTGGTGTGTGTGTTTGTGTGTGTGTGTGTGTGTTTGTCCAGGTGAAAGGAGAACTTACAGGGGAGTCTATCTTTTCTTTCAACCATGTGGGCCCCAGAGATCAAACTCTGGTTTCCAGGCTAGGGGCCAGGCATAAAGAATTTTACCTACAGAGCCAATTGTCAGCCCTACCTGTCTCATTAACATTTCACTAGTCACTAATCTTTCACTTTCTTTTTCAGTTGTCAGTTTTTCTTAGATGTAATCAATTGTGTATCCCATTTTCTGAACTGTTGAGTACTCTTGTCTTCACTCTGTATATCTAAATTTTCCTTCTTGCAGAACATTTTTAGCCACCCTGTCCCCATTTCTCTGTTGCCACAGCCTTCTCAGAGTTTGACATGCAAAATTCTTTTCCTCTTTTCCTCTGGTAACCACACATACAGTACGGTAATGAAGTATTTCACACTTTGTACTCACAGTTTCACATAGACATTAACAATAAAATAATCTCATATTCATGATCACAGGAAAGATTTGCAGACCCCATTGAGCCAATACAATCCTGTCTCCAGGAGAAAACATTTGTGCCTATGAAAAAAAAAAAGAGATATGATCTCAGCCAGATCAGTTGATTCTTCTCTGGTGGATTTGCTGTAGTTATGATGCCCCTTTTTTGTAACAAGATAGTTGGGAGAATAAAGAACATTCAGGGAAAGTTAAGGTTGAGAAAGAATAGCTAGACAGGAAATGTACTTGAGTATTTGGCTATGGTAGGGAGATTTATTCATTTTCCAAATCAAAATGGAAATAGGGCAAAGTGCAACCAATAAATTCCATTTTTTTCATTAAGCTGCTGCAGTTCAATTTCTGTTCCTAGAAACTAAAGACTTATGAGTATTTTACTAAACATATAGCTCATCCAAATAATAAGTGTCAAAGTCCTCTAAGCACTTCTAGCTCCTATACCAAAAACATGCAGTAACTGCTATATGGAAGCTTTAAATTTCTTCATTTACTGAAGAATGAAATTCATATTGATACATGTTAAGCTTTGGAAAGTTAGAAACTTCTTTGAGTGATTCCCTATCCATAGTGCTATCTATGCATAAAGAAGAACCAGGACTATGCCTTCGGAACATATGTTCTCTAATTGTTCTATAAACATTTATCCCCTTTCATCTCAGAAACTTATCTTCACAATAGGAAGTCTTTCCACTTGTTCTGATTTGGAAGAAACTAACCTAATATATCTCTGTCTTTTCAACCTTAGAGAAGAATACAGGAGCACTGAGTGACCTCAAGGAACAGGGAGTGACCAAAGGGGTAACTAGAACCGTGGCACTGACTGTACTATGAGAAACAACCATCTGAGCCTTGGATTCACTGGCACCTAGAAGATTAATCAACAGAAACACAGACAGCCCCAACCACACCTATCAGAGGGAAAGATGAGTAGAAAAGGTAAGAACACACACAACACCACAAAGAGCAACACAACAACAGTAAAACCTAAGGACCCTACAACATAAATACTTAAACAACCAAATATTGATAAAGCAGAAGAAAATGGCTTAAAAAATAACTTCAGGAGAATGTTTGAAATGCTTAAAGAGGAAATGAGAAATTCCTTCAAAGAAATGGAAAAAAAGACAAACAAAAAATTGGAAGACATCCACAAATCCCTTAAAGGAAAACAAGAAAAAGCAATCAAACATATGAAAGAAACTATTGGATGAAAACTGAAATATAGACAATAAAGAAAACACAAGCTGAGGGAATTATAGAAACACAAATCATGAAAAAACAATCAGGAACCATAAACACAAACATGAACAGCAGAATAGAAGAGATGGAAGAGAGAATCTCAAGTGCTGAAGATACAATAGAGAAAATAGACTTGTTAGTCAAAGAAAACATTAAATCTAATAAGAGCTTAACTCAAATTATCCAGGAAATATGGGACTCCATGAAAAGGCCAAATCTAAGAATAATAGGTATAAGAAAAGGAAAAGAACTTCAACTCAAAAGCCCAGAAAATATATTTAACAAAATCATAGAAGAAAACTTTACTAACCTAAAGAAAGATATGCCTATGAAAGTACAAGAAGCTTACAGAACACCAAATAGTTGGATCAAAAAAAAGTCCCCTCACCACATAATAACCAAAACACTAAACATACAGAGTAAAATAAGAATATTAAGAGCTACAAAAGAAAAAGCCCAAGTAACATAAAAAGGCAGACCTTTTAGAATTACCTGACTTTTCATTGGAGACAATGAAAGCCAGAAGGTCATGGTCAAGTGTTATGCAGACATTAAGAGACCACTGATGCTAGCCCAGGCTACTATACCCAGCAAAACTTTCAATCACCATAGAAGGACAAAAGAAGATATTCCATGGCAAAATCAGGTTTAACCAATACCTAGCCACACACCCAGTCCTACACAAAATACTAGGAAAAAAAAAAACTCCAACCCAAGGAAATTGACTACATCAACAAAAACACAGACAATTGATGGTATCATAGCAGCAAACTCCAAAGAAGGGAAAAATGCACAAATTAATATTACCAACAATGACAACTAAATTAATAGGAGATAGCAATCACTGGTCATTAATATCCCTTAATATAAATGGACTCAACTCACCTATAAAAAGGCACAGGTTAACAGATTGGATACAAAACAGAATCCATCCTTCTTCTGCATATAAGAAACACACCTCAACCTCAAAGACAGACATTGTCTCAGAGTAAAGGATTGGGAAAAAATATTCCAATAAAATGGACCTAAGAAACAAACAGGTGTTGCTATCCTAATATCTAACAAAATAGACTTCAAACTAAAATCAATTAAAAGAGACAACATTTTATATTAGTCAGAGGAAAAATCCATCAAGAGGATATCTCAATACTAAACATCTATGCCCCAAATACAAGGGCACCCTCATATGTAAAAGAAACACTTCTAAAGTTTAAATCATACATTAAGCCCCACACAGTAATAGTGGGAGACTTCAACACTCCACTCTTACCACTGAACAAGTCAACCAGACTGAAAATGAACAGAGAAGTAAGGGAACTAACAGATGTTATGACTCAGACATTTACAGATTATTTCATCTAAACATAAAAGAATATACCTTCTCAACACCTCAAGGAACCTTCTCAAAAATTGACCACATGATTGGTAACAAAACAAACCTCAACAAATACAAAAAAAAATTGGAATAACCCTGTGTCTATTACTGCATCACCATGGCTTAAAACTAGAAGTCAACAGCAATACTAATTCCAGAAAGCACACAAACACATGGAAATTAAACAAGGTTCACCTTAATCATCAATAAGTCAAGAAAGAAATAAAGGGAGAAGTTAAAGACTTCCTAAAATTCAATGAAAATGACCACACAGCATACCTAAATGTATGGGATACAATGAAAACAATGATAAGAGGTAAGTTCAGAGCACTAAATGCCTACATAAAGAAGCCCGAAAAATCCCACACTAGAACATTTGAAAACTTTAGAACAAAAGAAGCAAACCCACCCAAGAGAACTAGCCTGCAGAAAATAATCAAATTGAGAGCTGAAATCAACAAAATAGAAACAAAGAGAACAATACAAAGAATCAATGAGACAAAGAGTTGGTTTTTAAGAAAATCAACAAAATAGACAAACCTTTATCCAAACTAACCAAAAGGCAGAGAGAGAATATCCAAATTAAAAAAATCAGAAATGAAAAGGGGGACATAACAACAGACATGGAGGAAATACAGAGAATCATCAGGTCATATATTGAAAACCTGTACTCCACAATATTGGAAAAATTAAAGGAAATGGACAACTTTTTGAATAAATATCACTTACCAAACTTAAACCAAGACCAAATAAGCAAATTAAACAAACATATAACTTCTGAAGAAATAGAAACAGTTATCAAAAGTCTCCCAATGAAAAAAAGCCCAGTACCAGATGGTTTCAGCTCAGAATTTTACAAAATCTTCAAAGAAGAACTAATACCAATAGTCCTCAAAATATTCCACACAGTAGAAACAGAGGGAACGTTTCCAAACTCTTATTATAAGGCTACAATTACCCTGATACCCAAACCACAGAAAGACAATACTAAGAATGAGAATTACAGACCAATCTCACTCATGAACATTGATGTAAAAATACTAAATAAAATACTGGCAAATCGAATCCAAGAACACATTAGAACCATCATCTACCATGATCAAGTTGGCTTCATTCTAGAGATGCAAGGATGGTACAACATACAAAAATCTGTCAATGTAATCAACCATATAAACAAACTGAAAAATAAAAACTACATGATCATCTCATTAGACGACGAAAAAGCTTGCGACAAAATACAACATCCCTTAATTGATAAAAGTGTTGGAGAGAGAAGGAATACAAGGAAATGCTGCGGAAGCTACTTCTGCCCCTTCAGCCAATAGCCTTTAAGATACCAGCCCATTGGAGCATGGTCTCTTTAGTTTTAAAAAGCAGTGGTAGCTGTGTGCTAGATCTCTTGCTTCCAGCTTCCGGCTGTTAGACTTCATTCTTGATCATGCAGAGGGCTGTTGTCTGGGATGGTGATCTGTAAGTGTTTCCCTTTAAATAAATAACAATTTTATTAATCACAATTCCAAACTGGTGTGGGATTGTTTTATGAGTTATGCCTTCCAGGAACATACCTAAATATAATAAAGGCAATATACAGCAAGCCAACAGCCAACATCAATCTAAATGGAGAGAAACTCTCAGTGATCCCACTGAAATCAGTAATAAGAAAAGGTTGTCCACTCTCTCCATAGCTATTCCATATAGTTTTGGAGGTCCTAGTTAGAGCAATAAGACACAAAAAGGAGATGAAGGGGATACAAATCAGAAAGGAAGAAGTCAAACTTTCACTATTTGGTGATGTTATGATAGTTTACATAAGTGACCCCAAAAATTCTACCAAGGAACTTCTATAACTCATAAATTAGCAGGATACAAGATTAACTCAAAAAAATCAGTAGCCCTCCTATTCTCAGATGATAAAAGGGCTGGAAAAGAAATCAGAGAAACATCACCCTTCACAATAGCCACAAATAGCATAAAAAATCTTGGAGTAACTCTAATCAAACAAGTGGAAGTCTTGTATGACAAGAACTTTAAATCTTTGAAGAAAGAAATTGAAGAAGACACCACAAAGTGGAAGGATCTCCTATGCACTTGGGTAGATAAAATTAACATTGGCAATCTTAGCAAAAATATTCTACAGATTCAATGCATTGCCCATCAAAATCCAAGAAAAATTCTTTACACACATTGAATGTGAAATATACAAAATATACAATTTCATATGGAAAAGCAGAATCCCAGGGTAGCCAAAACAATCCTGTACAAAAAAAGAACTTCTGGAGGCATCACAATCCCTGATTTCAAAATCTACTACAGAGCTACAGTACTGAAAACAGCCTGGTATTGGCACTAAAACAGACAGGAGGATCAATGGAACTGAATAGAAGACCCGGATATTAATCCACACACCTTTGAACACCTGATTTTTGACAAAGAGGCAAAAAATATCAAATGGAAAAAAGAAAGCATATTTAACATGTCGTGTTGGCATAACTGGATATCAACTTGTAGAAGAATTATAATAGACACATATCTATCACCATGCACAAAACTCCATTTGACAATTAATAAATGGGGCCTCCTGAAACTGAAAAGCTCATGTAAAGCAAAGAACATGGTCAACAAGACAAAATGACAGCCAACAGATGGGAAAAGGTATTCACTAACCCCACATCAGACAGATCTCCAAATATAGAAAAAACTCAAGAAATTGGTCATCAAAGAACAAATAATTCAATAAAAAATGGAGTACAGACCTAAACAGAGAACTCTCAACAGAGGAATCTAAATTGGCTGAAAGACACTTAAGGAAATGTTCGACATCCTTCATCATCAGAGAAATGCAAATCAAAACAACTCTGAGATTCCGTCTTATACCTGTAAGAATGGCCAAGATCAAAAACACTGATGACAACTTATGCTGGAGAGATTGCAAGGTAAAGGGATCACTCCTGAATTGTTGGTGGGAGTGTAAGCTGCTACAGCCCCTTTGGATGTCAGTGTGGTGATTTCTCAGACCCAGTAATAACACTTTTGGGTATATATGCAAAGGAAGCTCAGTTGTGCCAAAAGGACATGTGCTCAACTATGTTCATAGCAGCATTGTTTTTTATAGCCAGAACTTGGAAACAACCTAAATGCCCCTCAACTGAAGAATGGATAAGGAAAATGTGGTTCATTTACCCAATTGAGTACTATACAGCAGAAAAAATAACAACATCTTGAATTTTTCAGGCAAATGGATGGTGTAGAAAACATCATTTTGAGTGAGGTTACCCAGACACAGAAAGACAATCATCACATTTATTCACTCATAAGTGGTTTTTAAACATAAAACAAAGAAAACCAACTCACAAATCACAATTCCAGACAACCTAGACAACAATAAGGACCCTAAGAGAGACATATATAGATCTAATCTACATGGGAAGTAGAAAAAGACAAGATCTCCTTAGTAATTGGGAGCATGGGGACCTTTGGGGAGGATATAGCTCAATAAATCTCAATAAAAAAGAATGCTTCTTTCTGCTTGTTCCTCATGGATTGCTCAGTGCGTGTAAATCCTTGTAAAATTAAAACCTGTTTCTAACTACTCAGGGGTGCAGTGCCCCAGTTGGGTTGGGCTTACCCATATTAACCATTAATCAAGAGTATGCTGTAGAGATTTGTGTATAGGTAATCTAATGGGGCCATTTTCTTAACCAGCAAACCAATAAATAAAAACAATATCAATACCCACATGAAAAAGGATATTAATGCTAATGAATACTTCTTAATATAAGGCAAATGGGAGGTAGATAAGTTACTTAAATGAAAGGTTACTTCCCTGACAAGATATATATTTTCTAAACCAGTTGCCAATATCACATTTGTTTTTTAAATTTTTATTTATTTACTTTTTGGAGGGGGGTTTTGAGACAAGGTTTTTCTGTGTAGCTTTGGAACCTGTCCTGGAACAGGCTGGCTTGAAACTCATTGAGATCCAACTATCTCTGCCTTCTGAGTGTTGGGAATAAAGGTATACGCTACCACTGCCTGACCAGTATCACAAATTTAATAGTAAAATACTATGTCCATTCACATTAACATAAGAAGCAATACAAAAACATTTTTGTTTTTTAACATTGAATCAAATTCTACCAAAGCAGCAAACTATGGAACAAAAATAAAAAATTTGACTATTGGGTAAGAAAATGAAGTACCATAGTTTATAAGTGATATCGATCTATAAGGAAAAGTAAATGTTCTCGTACATTTAAATTATCTTCAGATAAATGGTTATAGTCTTGTCCAATATATATCTAGTATTTAATTATCATACTTCAAGCACAGTATCTGAAATTCACTGAAAGTAATTAAATCAGTAATCACAAAACTACAATTATAGCAATCTAAAAACACATTTATCAACACTATTATTTATTTTACACAGACATAAATAACAGAAGGATCTATGAATATTATAGTGTGTATCCTTGTATAATAGTATATATTATTTTATTATGTAGAATGTATTGAGTAAAGTTCTGCTGAAGATATCCCCCTCCTGAATAAAAATTGGAATATTTCTTACACTTGCCATACATTAGCAGTCAAGTGGAAAGGGACTTTGCACATGTACACTCATTCAGAATTTAGATATTCTATGCTCTGTGGTGTCTGTGACAATGGAATGAGAAATGGGGCAGATTCTATGTATGAATGATTAGGCAGCATCTGTCTTGAGTGTGGCTTATTCCTTCAGCAAAATCATTTGCAGTTCTATCCATTTCCTCTCAATTCCACAATTTCATTTTTCCTTAAATATGAATTTGATTTCAGTGTGAATATGTAACATATTCTCTTTATCTATTCTTCTGTTGGCAGATATCTAGACTAATCTACCATCTTGCTTAATATAGACATAAGGACACATTTTACATAATTTCTCAAAAAAGGGAAAAAAGGGTTTTTTATGAAGCCCAACATAATGCTATGATAGAAGCCTGAAAGAAATATACCGCAATATCATGAAGGCTATAAGCTGTAATCAATATTATACTAAATAAATAAAAGATATAACTAATTCCCTTAA
>PVIU01012079.1:0-61676 GCA_004026605.1 Ondatra zibethicus | reverse complement strand
AGATGAGTGTTGTCCTGCAAAGATAAGAACAGAACCCTGCCCCCATCCTATATTCCTATCTTACCACCTGTGTGATTATCATCATTGTAGATGAGCTGTCATTCCTCCTTTCCAAGAGGTTTCTCCTCTTCAAGCCGAACCTTTATTAATTTCGATGGTATCCACAATTTTTCTTCTCCTGTGGAAACAAGAGCAAAACCCCTTCCCCAACGCAGCACATCTCCTGGCTTCCATTGCGAGGTCAGCACATCCTTGAAATAAACCGGTTGATTTAATTCAGCAGACTTTTCCGTTATCCAATGTCTTTCTGCTGCCGTTGTCCCTGTCTCATTAGCATTAAGAAAATTTAAGGTTAATAAAGCATTATGTAATCTATTTCTGGGGGCATTTTCCACCCCTTTCTGCTTGTTTAACATATCCTTTATAGTTCGATTTGATCTTTCAATAACTGCTTGACCTGTAGGGTTGTGAGGTATACCTGTAATGTGCTTAATATTATAATAAGAAAAAAACCGTTTCATTTTCCTAGAGACATAGGCTGGACCGTTATCTGTCTTTATTTGTGCGGACACCGCATGGAGAGAGCGCGTACCTGAGTTCTCTCGATTTTCTCCCTGGGGTCCCAGTAGCCACACCCCAACTTGATGTGCTTGGCTAGTGGCTCTTCCCCCATCAAAATGTCAGTCAGGTAATAACAACCCAAGCCAAGACATGTAAATTATAGGTTATGATTTTTATGTCATAGATACTCTAGTCTGGAGAAGGAAGACATATCATGAGCTCCTGGATCTGAAAGGCCATTGTTATAAAGGGTGGAGGACACAGGTCCTCCAATAGAGAAATGGAAGCCCAATTTCTCCCATCGTAACAGAAAGATAAAATTGTGTCCTTATCCATTAATTGCCTCTGCTCTCCTAGGATTCATATAAAGAAAGCCAGATTATATCAAATAGTGTGGGAATTCCTGCTACTTCTTGTGAATCTAAAAATAAAAATCTTGCTTTAGAAAGAGCATCAAAAGACTTTTGTTTCATGACTCCATGGTGGCTAACTCTCCTCCTCTCCTAACTTAAATTTTCTCTTATAATAAAGGTGATATCCAGGCTTTGGAAAGGAAGGCCAATGTATGTATTTATCAGATTTTTAAATTGTTCCTGAGATTAAGAGACAGTACATAAAATCAAATGGTAATTGGAAAATTGCCGTGATTGAAATAACAATCCAGCTAAGACTCATAGCAATAATGGAGAGATTATAGATCATTTACTTTTTATAATCATGTATCCAGATCAATAACTGTAGTACACAATGAGTCATCTACTAAGAAACTGATAATAAAATAAGTTATTGATGAGGTATAAGGCCCATCTTCTCAAACTATGGCTTAGGAATCCAAACCTTACCACCTAAAATAGCATCATTTCATAAGGGTTATTTTGAAGATTTTCTTATTTTTGATTTCTGTGATTTCTTTTTTTAATTTTTGTTGTTTTTCATTATACATATCAATACAAGTTCCAAGCCTTTAAAAATCTAATAAATTAAAAAAATATATATCAGGTCCCTTCTCCTATATTGCTTAAGGTCTTAGCTGGGTTTATCCTTGTGGATTCCTGGGAATTTCTCTAGAGACAGGTTTCTTGCTAACCCTATAATGGCTCCCTCAATCAAGATATCTCTTTCCTTGCTCTCATCTCTGTCCTTTTTCCTTCTCAACTATCCAATTCCCTCAAGTTCTCTTCACCTCTCCCTTTCTCCCCTCCTCTTCCATTTCCATGCTGTTTTCTTCTCCCACCCCCCCATACTCCCAATTTTGTCAAGCAATCTTTTCTTTTTCCACTTTCCAGTTATATCTATATGATTTTCTTAGGGTCCAACTTGTTACTTAGGTTCTCTAGGATCATGAACTATAGGCTCAGTATTCTTCATTTATATCTAGTATCCACTTATGAGTGAGTACATACTATATTCATGTTTTGTGTCTGGGTTACCTCACTCAGGATAGCGTTTTCTATTTCCATCCATTTGCATGCAAAATTCAAGATGTCATTGTTTTTTACCACTGAGTAATACTCTAATGTGTAAATGTGGCACATTTTTTTATATCCATTCTTTAGTTGAGGGGCATGTAGGTTGTTTCCAGGTTCTGCTTATCAAAAATAATACTTCTATGAACATAGTAGAACAAATGCCTTTGTAGTATGATCTTTTTGGTCTATGCCCAAGAATGGTATTGCTGGATTCTGAGGTAGGTTTTGAAGTATTTTATAAAGAAAATATAGGCAAAATAAAGTACTATTTTTAGGGATATTAGAACTATAAATATAATTTTTATTTTTGAATGTTTATTCCATTTTGCATCAGGAAGAAATGAATGACTAGATAGTTGGGATCTCTTCATCATTAAGAAAAGCATACACTCAAATTTGCCTAACAGATATTATCCTCAGTTTTTGATATTTCTCATGGCTATGCAGTCCTAACTTGGATATTATACACATTTTGTCAAGAGTATGTATACTGAAATCAGAAATATAAAGAAAAATTTTGTTTTATCTTTCTAAAAATGTATTGCTTTTTTATTGCTAATGGCAACTTTTTTGCTTATACAGTACAGACTTTTCTGAGTCACTTCCCATTAATACAGGAGCTAGGATAATAAAATTGTCTGGATTGATTTCTCATGAATATGTTGTGAGGGCTCACAGAGTTGGCCCATTCCTTCTTGACTGGGGGTGAGAGTTCAAGTTTACCTTTGCTTTTGCAAAGTTGTTGACAATAGATGTGGTACAAACAAGAGATTCTGACAAAGGGTGTGATTAATTAATATTTATGTGAATTTGCTCCATCCTGACCAAAGGTCAGAGAATTCAAGCCTATTTCTGCTCTTTCATTTTAAAATAGGAGGTTTGACAAGAAGAGTGGCTGCCTACAGGATGCTTGGTCTAGGGTTTATTTTCTGCATATCCTGCCGAAAACATCAAATGATTTACTCAAGAAATAATAGCTTGTTGTCTCAAGCATTGAAGAAAGTGACTGCTCTCATTGTCCTTTCTCTCATGTTAAAGCAGTCTTTTGTCTCACCTCCCACACTTTGGTTTGGGTTATAAGCATATGGTAAATAAATTTGAGCAAATTCAATATTCAGTATTCACTGTGTTGCCCTCATGGCATTATCCTGTCTCTGTGTTTCTTCCATATCTCTATTCCTCCAGCATAACATTTCTAATACACATGCCCCTACCTTGAAATGTACAAACCCATCATGGCTGACCCATGACAGAAGTCACCCCCAAAAGTATGGCTTATGAAAATATTTCTTTAATAATGGAATTTTATTGAACTAAGAATTATGGAGGGAAGATAAAATACTTATTTTCTTTCCCTGACATTTAAGTAGAAAAAATACAATCGAAAAAACTAAAGTCTAGAATATACCTAAAAACAGTTTCAATCACAATGTGGAATTTAAAATGTAAACTCATATAAAATTCCTCTTACAAAATTTTTACCAAAACATAGTCATGTATCTGTGTTTTCTACAATAAAAAGGAAATAATAATAAGGCTATGTCAGAGAAGAAAGAAGTATCAGTGCAAATGTTGTGGATATGATACTCTTGTGGTAATATGGAACTATCAGAAATAATCTTGTACATTGGAGGAAAAGCTCTGTTATGATTGTGTTAACATTTATAATATTTTATCAGAGATTTTATGGTTTGCTTTCTTCTTTAAAAATCTCAATTTATTTATTTGGCTTTTGAGGGGGCACACATTTAACTGTGGAGGTCCAAGGTAAACTAGCGGGAGACATAGTGTGGAATCAAACCCAGGTAGTCAGCATCATAAGTCTAAACGTATTTTGTCTTCTTGCTCTCCCAAACAGTATAATCTGATCCATTGTCACTGTCACTTTTTCAATTTCTCACTCTGACTCCTAATTAGTGATTACTGCTATACTATACTCTTCTGAAGAGTCTAGACATAAATCAGTCAAGAAAGTTTGTTTAGAGTAGATGTATGTTCACCAGGTTATTTTATTTTGGGCAATGGCAGTTATTGTACCAAACACACATTGCTGTAACTGCAATATATCTAGCTGTAGCTCTTTTGAAGAATAGTGCTGAATTTCCAGATATTCACACATTGCCCCACCACTCAAAGATATTGACTTATATGCTATCAATTCCAAGAGACACTAACACAAGCAGGGATGACTTACAAACCAAAAACAACTGGTGAGGGCTGAAAGAGGCTAAGAACAACTGAGCTATTTGAAAAGGACACACTCTAACATATTTAGTGTCCTACAAGTTATACAATGTGCTTTTGTGCTTTTCAGCTTTTGTGAGCTGTCACATATACAAAGGGAGTTTGGTGGTATAGTTTTCTTTGAATCATTCTTGTTCTTTAAGTAAATCCTTAGGCATACTCCTGTATGTAATTCTAATAATATTCATGGAATCACGAAATTGGCATCCTTATGTTTGACTGTCAATTCTCTATGTGGGATGAATATTACAAATATGTCATTTGTTTTACATGGTATACATCATCACATTAACATTAGCATAGAAACAGTTAGACAAAGTTAGCATTTCAAATATGTAGCACAATTAATAAAAATCCAGAGACACAATTGGAGTTCAACCTGAAGTTCAGAAAAGCAAATCAATCAGCCACTGGCTCTTACATCTACCTCAGTCAGAAATTACAGTCTTCCTTGAATTCAATGAAAATAAAGGCACAGGGTATCCAAACCTATGGGAAACTATGAAAGCAGTACTAAGAAGAAAGTTCATAGCACTACGTGCCCATGTGAAGAAAACGGAGAAAGCGACTTAACAGCACACCTGAAAGCTCTAGAAGAAAAGAGAAGCAGACTTACCCAAGAGGAGTAGAAGAATGGAAATAATCAAACTGAGGGCTGAAATCAACAATATAGAAATACAGAAAACAATACAAAGACTCAATGAAACAAAGAGCTGGTTCTTTGAGAAAATCAACAGGATTGATGTACCCTTATCCAAACTAATCAAAAGGCAGAGAGAGAACACCCAAATTAAAATCAGAAATGAAAATGGGGACATATAAACAGACACTGAGAATCATTAGGTCTTACTAGAAAAGCCTGTACTCCACAAAATTGGAAAGTGCAAAAGAAAAGGAAGGAAATAGAAGTTCCGTGGATATAGAAGCTGTCATCGAAAACATCATGACCATAAGAAGCCCATGGCTGGATGGTTTTAGTGCAGAATTCTACCAGAACTTCCAAGAAGAGCTAATACCTATACTCCTCAATGTGTTCCACATAATAAAAAAAGAAGGGAATTGCCAAACTCTTTTTATGAAGCTACAGCTACCCTGTTACCAAAACCACACAGAGACTCAACCAAGAAAGAGAATTACAGACCAATCTCACTCATGAACATTGATGCAAAAATTCTTAATAAAATACTGGCAAACAGAATCCAAGAACACATCAAAAAAAATCACCCATTATGATCAAGTATGTTTCATTCCAGAGATGCAGGGCTGGTTGAACATATGAAAATCTATCAATATAATCCATCATATAAATAAACTGAAAGAAAAAAAACATATGATCATTTCATTAAATGCCAAAAAAATCATTTGACAAAATTCAACACCCCTTTATGATAAAGGTATTGGAGATATTAGGGATACAAGTATCATATCTAAATATAATAAAAGTAATATACAGCAAGCCAACAGCTAACATCAAGTTTAATGGAGAGAAAATCAAAGAGATTCCAATAAAATCAGGAACAATACAAGGCTGTCCACTCTCTCCATATCTCTTCAAAATAGTGCTTGAAGTTCTAGTAATAGCAATAAGACAACATGCAGAGATCAAGGGGATTCAAATTGGAAAGGAAGAAGTCAGACTTTTGTTATTTGCAGATGATATGATAATGTACATAAGTGACCCCAAAAACTCTATCAGAGAACTCCTACAGCTGATAAATACTGTCAGTGGTGTGGCAGGGTACAAGATCACCTTAAAAAAATCATTTCCAAAATTTTTAAACACTAAAGCTACAGCTTGCACCTGAACAATTTGAGCTTAAGCCGGTTCTGTCTGGACAGCATGTCCTTTCCCATTAACCACATATGCAGCCCTCCCATTAGATGAGCCATCAGTGAAAGTTAACAAAGAATCCTTTATGGGATCTTTTGATACTGTTTTAGGCAAAATATATAAATGCAGTTGTGTAAACTGCAGTAACTGGTCAGCTGGGCAATGATTATTAACGTGACCTTAAAATTGAGCAAATGCAATTGCCCAGCATGGAGGTGCAGGAATAATTGAGACACAGTTCATATAGCAAAATGGGAGGCAGTCTTGGGGTTCATTTAAATCCTGAAGATTATCTGCCTTTATTCTCAAAACAGCTTTTATCTCCCAAGCTAAACTGAGGGGGAACTTCATTAGCATTATGTTTCCGGGTAGCAGGACTAAAGTCACATCTGCAGCTCTGTCATTGTCTCAGAACTAACACCTCTTCCCAGGCAGTCCTCACTCCAGAGGAGTAGAAGACTGGAAATAATAAAATTGAAGGCAGAAATTAACAAAAGAAAACAATACAAAGAATCAATGAAACAAAGAGCTCGTTCTTTGAGAAAATCAACAAGACTGACAAACCCTTATTCAAACTAATAAAAAGGCAGAGAGAGAACATCCAAATTAACAAAATCAGAAATGAAAAGGGGGACATAACAACACACACTGAGGAAATTCAGAGAATCATTAGATCTTACTACAAAAACTTATACTCCACAAAATTGGAAAATGTAAAAGAAATGGACAATTTTTTAGATAGAGTTGTTGTTGTGGGGCCAGATCTTCTTCCTGGAAACTTCAAATATTGCTGCAAGAAAATTCATTGCTTATTGTGGAAAACTTAAACATTATTTATATAGACATATATATTCAATGAAAGGTATGATAGAGACAAAAACAGATATGAAGAAAAGTGAATATTTTTCTAAATTCTTTTTTTCTTTCTGTCCCATAACAAGAGGCTCTTGACATGAGACAGAAACTCTTAATTTTTTTAACAACATGCTTGGATTTAGAGAAGGACAGAGCCATTGTCCAATTCCAAAACAGGTTCTGGATCTTACAAATAATGCTGCTACAAATATAGTTGAGCAAATGCCATTGTGATATGAGTGTGAATCCTTTGGATATATACACAAGAGTAGTATTTCTGGGTCTTGAGTTAGACTGATTCCCAATTTTACGAGATACTGTCACATTGATTTTCAAAGTAGCTGTACAAGTTTGCACTCGCACCAGCAATGGATTACTGTTAATCTTCCACAACATCCTCTCCAGCATTAGCTATCATTAGTGTTTTTGATCTTAGCCATTCTGAATTGGTGTAAGAAAGTATCCCAGAATTGTTTTGATTTGCATTTCCCTTATGGCTAAGGATGGTGAAGAATTCCTTAAGTGCCTTTCAGCCATTTGAGATTCCTCTGTTGAGAATTTTTTTATTTAGATCTGTACCCCATTTTTTAATTTGGTTATTGGTATTTTGATGTCTAGTTTCTTGAGTTCTTTGTGTATCTTGAATATCAGTCATCTGTCAGATCTGGGTTAGGTATTTTCCCATTTTCTGTAGCCTGATATTTTGTCTTGTTGACTGTGTCCTTGCCCTTACAGAAGCTGCTTAGTCTCAAGAAGTCCCATTTATTAATTGTCAATCTCAATATCTGTGCTACTGCTATAATATTCAAGAAGTAGTTTCCTGTGCCAATGCATTCAAGGATACTTCCCACTTTCTCTTCTATGATATTCATTGTTGCTGAATTTATGTTGAAGACTTTGATACATTTGGCCTCGAGTTTAATGCATAGAGATAGAGATGGAACTCTTTGTGGTCTTCTATATGTAAACATCAGTCATGCCAACACCATTCATTGAATATGCTTTCTTTATTCCATTGTATAATTTAGCTTCTTTGTCAATAATCAAGTCTTCATAGGTGTATGGATTAATAACAGTGTCTTCACTTTGATTTCATTTGTTCATCTGTTTGTTTTTGTGCCAATACCAAGCTGCTTTCATTATTATAGATCTATAATAGAGCATGAAGTCAGGTATGGTGATGCCTCTGGAAGTTCCTTTATTGTACATGATTGTTTTGGCTATCCTGGGTTTTTGTTTTTTTCATATGAATTTGAGTATTGTTCTTTCAATGTTTGAAGTCACAAGTTTCTTAAATTTATAAACATAAGAGAATATTAATGTTGTCAATAAATTAATAATAATCGTGGTATAAGAATAATAATACAAAGGTAGTACAAAATACTTACAAATCACTCACTATGTTTCAGACACTATTCTGACCTGAAGTCAGACAAGCAAGGAATTGTTTTACATTCAGTCATATGATCTCCTAAATGAAGCAGAAAGTTCTATTCAAAGACTGCTCAGATACAATTTTCTTCTCTACTTAAGGTATTTTTAAGTATTTTATTGCAGTCTTAGAAAAACTGCTTATTTGACATCTGGGAATATCATGTATATAGAATTATGCATGAAAAAATATACACTTTATTGTATATGAATACACTTTATTGTCAAGGTGAAATCTCATTCTTTAACAGTACACAGTATATTAATAAAAGTTGGGAAGCTCATATATAATAATAAAAGAAATATTCTGGAGTCTTCATTAAAATTACATTATATTATGATAGTTTTTATCAATTTTAAAATAATATTCATTTTTTATGTTTCTATGTGAAATACTCTTATTGATCTACAGAATGCTTGCAAATTTGATAGATTACTACAAAATATGTATGCTATGTATGCCTCATTTAGAATTAGCCATTAATGTCTTCTAACTAATAAAAGCTGAGGGCCAGATGCATTTAGTGCAAAATTTTACCAAATTTTCAAATAAGAGCTAATACATGTGTTCCTCAAAATATTCCAAAAACTTCTATTTCATTTTCTGAGGCCACAGTTATTTTGATAACTAAAAGCATACAAATATTCAGAAAAGAAAGAATATTACAGATTAACTTTTCTCATGAATTTTGATGTACAAATACTCAACAAAATATTGCAAGTAGAAGCCAAGGGCACATCAAATAGATCATCCTGTTTGTCAAGTGGGCTTCATCCCAGAAATGCAGGGACAGTTCAACATATGAAAAGCTGTTAATGTGATCCATCATATAAAAAAACTAAAAGGAAAAAAAAAAAACATGATCATCACATTAGAGGCTGAAAAGTCCTTTATCAAAATCTAACACATCTTCAAGATAAAAGACTTGATTAGATCAGTCATACAAGGAACATACAAAAGAATAATAAAAGCAATATAAAGCATATATATATTGCTAAATATATATATATATATGTATTATTAAGCCTAATCCTAATGAAGACTTTACCATGACATAGACTTTAAGAAATTATAAGATTCCTGACATATAATTATATGAAAATATAGTATAATCAAAGTCCATGAAATGTTAAACACTACACTATGATCTTTTTGTTGCAAAATAATGAAATTTAATTTAATAAATAGAAATATTAATATATTAGGTAACACATAATCAAATCAATATGATTATAAGAAGAACACTTTACAAAATGTGATTGTAATTACCTCCTACCCTTAGATACAATAGTAGAGTTATAAAATATATATTAGCAAATTCTATATATAAAAATAATTGTATTAATTTGTTAAGCCATACTAAGTGTTATATTTAACCAAGCTCTATGGTAATATATTTATTAAATAAAAACCTAGAAACAACCTTCCAATTTTATATTGAAATTATAAATCTTATTCAAATTATTTCATCTTCCAAATACATATAAAAGAAATTATAAGTTGTATTTGTCGTAGTAAAATCAACAAGTATGCAATGATCATTGTCTATTAAACTTTCCATATTTTGAGTTGCAGTTTTATTCATCTATAATTTTTAAATTCTCAATGTGTTCCAAGAAGAAAAAAAGTAAATCTAATACCCTTTACATTCTGAAATAAGAGTGTATGTGTATAATTATTATTTTTAAAATATAAACTGTTTGAAAACATAAATGTATACCACATTCTCAACCCTTCATCTCTTCTACTGGAAGGAAATCACATTATGTATATTTTATTTACAATATTAAATTTGTCTTTGGCAAACTAGTAGAAGCTCAATTTTCCAGAACTTAAACCCACACATATTTAGTGAGTTTAAGTGATATATGTGCTCCTTTTTGATGATATTGTTCTCCATTGTTCTCTGTTGTTGGGCTTATTTCTTAGTGAAGGTACACTGAGAACATGTTCAACTCATTTTTAATGGTATACAATAAAATTAAATTGTGGACAACTTTAGACATTCTTCTAAAACCAACTAAACCACAATAACAAAATGATTTTTGTTCCTTCAAGTGTGAAAACTGAAATGGTGTAAAGCAAGAAAATAATGAATTGTGAGTAATTTGCATCTAATGACTAATGCTAATTTTAGGTACCAATATATTTTACTCAATTTCAACATCACTTTTTAATCTTGAAACCATTTACACTCAACAAATCTAAAAGTTAAGTGATAGCATATTATAATATGGTTTGTATCATTACCTAGAAAGGGATGCTGGACTGACTAAGGAGAAATGAAAAAAGAAAAGGAAACATTTCTCCCTGCTTTGTGACTGTAGAACCACTGTAGTGAGTTACTCCATCAGTATACCACTACATCTGATCTATCTATTCAGAGCACCTTTCCAGCCTCTGACAACTGTACCCCAAACTGTAAAGACCCAATAAATCAAAGCTTCTTTAAGTTTCTGTCCTCTTGTCATTATTCACAGCAAAGAGAGAACTGATTCACATATCTTCACCATTACATTTTCTTCACTGCTCCTTTATGGCTCTCCTGCTCTTCTTTAGTTTCTTACAGCAAGCATTTAGAATTATTTTATAACATCCAATTGACTTACCAACCTTATATATTTTATACTTACTGAATAAATCTATGATTTTGTTTAAACCATCTGTAGCAACTTCATCTGTAGTTAATGAGAAACACCTTCATGAACAGGTAAGCATAAGACTCAAATGGACTCTTAGTTCTCACAGGTGACAATCTGTGCATTATTTCATACTCTCTTATGTCTCACATTTCCCTATGATACTGCCTCATATGATACTTTATTCTCTTTTAAACATTGACAATGGAACCAATGGTTTAATCGCTTATTAAGAAAATAAATACAAATGATGGAGATTGAAGGTGCTAAATTTAAGGCCTCCAAAATTTAACTTCTTAATTTGGCCCCAAACATTGTTCAACTACCCAAATCCAGAACTCAACTGATATAAACTTTCCAGTAAATGGTTCAAGCCAATAAGATTGCACCATCTATTGCTCAAAAAATAACATTTATTTATTTATTTATTTATTTATTTATTTATTTATTTATTTATTTGTGTTTATATGTGTATTGTTGTTCTGCCTGCATGTATGTCTGTAGACCATGTTAATATAATGCCTGAGAAGGCCAGAAGAGGACAATAGGTCTCCTAGGACTAGAGTTACAGAAACCTGAATTCTCTAGAAGAGCTACCTCTGTTCTTAACTGTTGAATCATATCTCTTGCCCCATCGCCTAATCTTTTTCTCTTGCTGTGTATCAATATTTAATTGAAATTCTGCCAATACTTTCAAAATGTAAACATTTTTTATATATTCCTCTGAAGTGTTATAATGCATTGGTCATTGCCATTCTCAGATCATTGCAATTGTCTAAATAGCCTTTCTATGTGGATGCTGTATAATTTAATGGAATTAAAATATCAAGCAAGTAATGACCACTACATCTAGAGGATATCCTAGATTAGAATCAGTTGAAAATTAGTTCATAAAGGTCAGAATATTTACATATATACATACATACATACACACATATGTACATATATACATATATCATACATACAATCTATTTCCAGTACAGTACATATTGTAGTGCTTAATAGCTGTCTAGTAAAGACTAATTTTTCTGAACATTTAATTTTACACAGCACAAATTAATAATTTATTCTGACTTTTATGAACTCATTTTCAACTGATTCCCCTCAAGCATCTCCTCTTGTTACACTTCATACTTCTCTCTGGCCCTTTCTCCCAACTAAATCTGTTAAAGCAATGCTCAGCTCTACAACTGTGCTCTTTACCATGATGCTTATCATTCAAATAAAAAAGTCCTTTGTTCTACTAAATTCTACTAAATTTCTATTAAATATTTTGATTATCTATAACATTTTGGAAAACTCAGTATCTTCTGAAAGTTTAATTGAGTCCAATACAGATAAAACTCTTCCATAATGTGAAATAATATCTATAATCAGAATATAAAGCTTTTTAAAAATTAATAATTCTTATATAGTACAACAATATATAAGATGAATATCAATGGATTTAATAGCTGCAGATGGATGTGGTGAATAAAAAGTACTCTGCTGATGCAAAGTTTAAATCTACAAAACTTTAGCTTTTGTATATTCCTACTATCTGTGAAAACTTACTCTGCTGACATAAGGACATGAAAAGGAAAATGAAAAGTGGAGAAATTTCTCCAGTACAAATTTACAAATAAAATCTTTCAATCTGATATGTACAAAATAATCATTGAGGATAAACAAAAAATATGAAATTTGATATTTAGATCTCTTACATGCAAAAATTCTAAATAGTTGTTGGTTCACTATGAATAAATCCAAATGTGATTTCACACTTTAAGGAATGGAACCATTTAAAACTGAAAGAAAAGCATTGCACAATGCACCACAACTTTTCTATGCATGCACACTTTGAAAGACCTTAAAGTGGTAATGTTTTGTGGTTATTTGTTTTTAGTATGGGGATTAAATGTGTATGAAAGGCTATTCTCAGGATAGAAGAAATGAAAAATATTTGGAAAACATGTATTTTTGGCTTTAATTAAATAACAGTTTGCAGAGTTAGCATTTATTTTCTTCTTTTTACTTTTTCTGTATATTATTCTCATATACAGGGTTATTTGCAGTGATAGAGTAAATATTGTAAAATAAAATTTTCAGGGACATTACCTGCTATCTATTTCCAGGTTCTGTAAGATGATAAACAGTTGTGTCAATGAAGATATGTGTCTTCAGATTTTCTCAATTTGATATAGTAATATTGAAATACCCTTTATCTTAACATTTCTATAGCTCAAAGATGACTTTTCATTTCTTGATTAAATTGGTTTTGTTGGGAATCTATAGGGGAGGAAGGAGCAATGCATTTATTTGCTATGAATTTATCTGTACTGGTATACAGAAAATAGGTTACCATATATATATATATATTAATATTCAAAGTTGCTCAAATGTATCTATTTTACAAAAACTTGTATCTTTTTTTATGGTGAAATCATTAGAAATGTTTCTTGAAATTGTTAAGAATTCACAGCATATTGTTATTATCTATAATAAGCTAACTACAATAGTACATCAGGATTTTTTATTCCTATAAAATTTTAGCTTATTATCTCTTGATTAGCCTTTCATCATCTCCCTACCCTTTGCTCTATAGATAACCTGAATTCTGTATTTATCTTTCATTATACTGATATTTCTCCTATTCTACATATGAGTCAGATTATTCAATACTTAAGTTTCTATGTGTTTCTCATCAGCATGATTTCCCTAGTTCTATTCATCTTGTTGTGAATTTCATGACTTGGGTCTTTACTGATTTTTGATATTCTTATTTATTGTGTATGTGTGTGTGTAAATGCACATATATGTATTTAACAGATAAGTGTGTGGAGGTCAGACAGAAATTTTCAGAAGACAGTTCTCTCTTCCCACCATGTTGGTTCACAGATAAATACATGATCATCATTATTAACAGCAATGACATTTAACCAAAATCTCACCTGACCAGAGCTTTATTTCCTAATGGTATCCTAATAGGCAAAAATTATACAACAGCCTCTTTTTAATTATTTTCATGTTTTATCATTGTGAACAGATACTGCTTAAATGAGGGTGTAGAAATAGCTTATAATTGCATGAAAATAATTTTAATTATTAATAGTCATCAAGTAATAAAACATAAAAAAATAAAATATCTCTGAACTTCAGATACAAAAAAAAACAATGAATGCTAGCAAGAACGTGTAGAGAAACAAATCTATATTAATCAGGTTTTTATATAGGAACACAATGGATAGAATATAATTTTAAGGATATTTATTGGCTTGCTCACATAATGTAATAAAGATTGCCCAACAATGGTTGTCTAGCAAATGAAAAGGTGAAAATCTAGTAGTTGTTCAGTCTACTGGGTAGGTGGGACGTCTCTTTGTAGGCCCAATCTGGTGATAGAGTCCTGGAGGATTTCTGGACAGTTTCTGATCTTCAGTTTTATGTAGGAATATCAAATAAGTTATTTTGAATCCAACATGCAGCATTAGGGTAGATGAATTTGTCAGTGAAATTAAGGGAAAACAGGCAAAGAAAAAGTAGATTTAAGGTTGATCTTCCTTCTTTAAATACTCTGAATAAAGAAATTCCTTACAGGAGTATAAAGCAACTTAGTTCTAGTTGACTACAGATGTAATCCAGCTGATAATCTAGAGAAGTCATCACAAAATTCTAGCACACAGTTGATGGAATCTAAATTAGTATAACCACATGGACAACAGTTTGAAGGATGCACAAAAACTAAAAATGAATCTATATGTAATTTCTTAGACACAGTCCATGGTATATATTCAAATGAAACAAAGTCAATATTGTAAAAAGCATTAAATATGAGTGTTTTCTCTCACATATTATAAAAATGTATTTATTTCAGAAATTCAAGTATTTTATTGTCCACATTTTGTAAGACTATTATGCAAACATTTGAATTCCACTTACACCCAGCTAAACTATTGTTTACACAAAAGCCCAGCTATAATATTGAATTAAAGTGGCTGACATCTGAGCCATTTATTTGCTGTTAATGGATTCTTATAAAACTGGTGAATTACAAAATACTCTGAGATAGAAACACAACCAGTAGGGAAAAGACACAGCCATCACCTACATCAGAATAAAAACAATGCTATCTCTGCCCTCACTAAATTTGTTTTTCAGCTTTGGTGAGCAGTGCTTTCCTTTTGATCAAGAAGAATATTTTTGTCTTATAATTGGAGTGATTTTTTTTTCATATTTTGTGATCAAGAACTGATTTCTAAAAAAGGTGAAGAAACATTTTCCCTCCTTTGTTTTTCGAATCACTATTCACTATAGCCTACAAGTAGAAATTTTGATATTTCATCTATGGTTCTTAGTAATAGCTACAGCAAAAATCTAAATGAATTATTTAATAAGACAAATGCATGTAACATATAGTGAAAACATAATCTATTACAGAAGAGTCCTAGTACATACAGTTTTGAATAAATGTTTTCAACATTCTATTTTTATCATTAAATAAGTTGACATCAGTGCAATAAATTTAGATCAACTGATTATCAAAATGCCCTCAAATCTGTGACAAATTGTCAAGAAATACAAATACTCAGAACAGTGTTTTGTAAGTTGTCTAATTACAGTATAATTAATTTCTACGCTCATGTCTGATATCATAATTTAGAGTATATTATACATTTCCAAATAATCATTACATTGTTTATATTAAAATGTAAATTTTAAGTTTCTCTCAAAAAATTAGTCCATGGGATTGAAGACCATCTCTTTATCCAGTTATGATACAGAACAGAATTTAAATAGTATTCAATTAATACCTTAACATTTTAACAAACAAGAGCTTTTGTCTCTTTAGCATCATTTATTTTAAAATAACATTTGATGTTTCTAAGAATGCTAACAATTTATTGGCCCTTATAATTTAATAATTTTATAGTATAGTTACATTTTCCAAATGTATTCTGTTGAATAGAATCATAAAACTAAGCTCATGAACTTTCATTATTGTACTCAAATGCTTACATAAAATTCACTCACAAAACTCAGTATAATTACTTGAAAATCTATGTCTATAGAATATAAACCTGTTTGGGGGAATGATTGCTGTTTTTCTTTCACACTAAAGCAAAATCAGGCAAATAAAGGACTTTCCCCCCTCTTCTATGTCTCTGATTCCACATATGCTTTATGAACTTTTAGGGTAAATCAAGCATAATTTATTAACATACAGAATATTGTTTTAAACCTTTTGGAGACTCAAAACACAGAAATTACTTTTTTATTGTTGAAGGTATTAGAAATATTTATTATCCTGTAATATGCAAGGGAAGTTCATATCTTAAAAAATATGAATATTAAGTATTTGGGGAGAATTTAAAACATCCTCTATATCCCCTATTCCTTAAACAGTTCCACAGAATAGAATATTGGTTGATTTCTAGAGAAAAATGTCGATCTTTCAGTTAACATTATATAAAGACATTTCGAAATAATAAATTGGTTTATCAAATTTTTTGTTATAGACATTTCATGAGGGAGTTTCAAGATAATTTGTCCCACTTTACAGAATTTCCAATGTTTATAGTTTTGTCTATTTCTCAACTGCCTTATGGTTCCCTGATGTTTGTACCCAGGTTTTTTGAAATAATTTAACACAAAACACAGTTTTTGTTTTGTAAGATACAGTTTTAAAAATTCCAGGATCTGTTGTTGTCTACTTTTATGATAACTCGGAAAAATTAAAATGAGATAAAAATGTAAAATTACATCAGTTTGTTTCTCCCAGTATCTTTTTTCTCAAGAAACATTAGCCAGAATGTATGAAATTAGTTTGAATCATACACATCCAATTCATAACTGTCAATCCAATTTTCTCATGTTTTAGAAATTGACGAGAAATGTCACTTTCAAACTGTCATCATAATTTCATGGAGTCTGTCAGTACCTCAATAACAGTGTTTTATTCTCTGTAGCTATGATAAAATGCTAACCAACATCAGAAAGATTCACAGAATATAATTGAAGGAAAGCAGGGGAGAAGCTCAATTCAGGAACTGAAGTAGCGGCAATGGAGAAATGCAGGTCAATGTATCACTTAGATTTTCTTTCCTAGATCCCTTTCTTATACCACCTAGGTCACCCTGCCAGGGAGGATTATCACCCATAATGGACTGTTATTTCCTACATACATCATTAAATTAGCACCATAGCCTTGTTCTTCAGGTCCATTTGATGGAGGATATTCCGTAATTGAACTTTTCTCTTAGATAGCTTCAGTTTGCCTGAAATTGATAGAATATAACTAGCACAGTGATCTTACTTCAACTTGACATGCAAATATATCACTAATAATAAACATTTTTTCTTTCTTATATGTCTCAAAAAATTTATATCAATATCATAGTAAAAACATAGCATAACATTAAAAGTACAGTATTTTTTTATGAATTTCAACACTTCAAAATTCCAAGTTCTCTTTCAAAAACTAAATTGTCCTAACATTGGAGAGCCTGTAAAATAAGATAAGATTTAAAAAATGTCAAAATTTGGTTATGCATTATTCCAAGAGTGAAGATAAATAAAGCAAACCAAATTCTATCTGCAAGTAGTGCAGTGTGTGATTTTTGATGTCTGGGATTCAACCATGACCTTCTATGTGCCAAAGGATTTGGATATATACTCATCATTCTGACTTTGCCATCCAAATTACATGCTAGTATTTTCTTCTGTAGGTCTATTATGGTCTGTTTCCATACCTGCCATGGTCCCTGGTGGATAGCCCATATTCTTGTATATCTAATATGTTGGAGATTTCCACTTCAACCTAGACTCTACCTTCATCAGTCATTCTTCCTGGCTTCTTGCATTTAAATCCCAAGCCTCTCTCTATGAATCCTTCAGTCCAGGGCTTTCAACCTCAACAGAGTCTGCAACAATACATTATTGTTGGTTCTTCAGGGACTTCAGCACTGTTGTGTGTCCATGGCCTGTGTTCTGTCAATTATATTTTAAATAAATGCTGACTGTTCAGTAGCCAGGCAAGAAGTATAGGTGGGACAACCAGATAGGAAGTAGAGGCAGGTCAATGATAACAGGAGAATTCTGGGAAGAAAGAAGCCCATTCCTTGGCAGTTATGGCCTATCCACTGAAGAAGCAAGATGTCAATGCCTTGCCAAAAAAGGTATGGAGCCATGTGGCTAATATAGACAAGAATAATGGGATAATATAAGTTATAAGAATTAATAAGAAACCTGAGCTAATGGGCCAATCAGTTATGACTAATGTAGACCTCTGTGTGATTTCTTTGGAACTTAATGATTGTGGGAACTGGGCAGAACAAGAACTGGGCAGGACAGAAACCCCATCAACAAATGGTTCCCATGTGGATCACTGCATCCACATAGAGTCAGACAGAGCTTGGGAATTAATTCTAGACATAAAATAATAGAGTTAAGCATGGCTTATTGATAGTAACACTCTCTCAGGTGGGCTCTGCTTGCTAGAGACAAGTGCTCTCTTTAAGAGAGGCTTCATGACTCAGCTTTAGCTGTAAAACCTTGCAGCTCTTTTAAGAGGTCCTGTCAAGAAAAACTTAAATAGTGTTGATGAAAAGTTGACTGCATGTTTTTTTTTTAATTTTCTGCTGTTGCAGAAAATAAAAAAACTGAATTGTTTTAAAAATGCTGGCTTTCTGGGTCATCCTGCCAGTGCAAACTCTGACTATTTCAGGCAGGATGTCCTGCTTCAAAGCATTTGAGTGTAGTTTGTGAGCAGACTGATACAGCTTGCTTGGTGGCAGGGACCTTAAAATGCCATAGAGTTGTGGCAATAAATATGGCTACAACCAGTACCTCTATCATGAAGCTAGAATCTCAGAAAGCTAAGGAATGGGCTGGATCTATCCATCAAAGCCACAGCTTTAATCCTCTCCATATTGCTTAGCAAATAAATTAAAGACTCAGGTGGTCAGAAAAAGAGAGTTATACAGTAAAGAGAGATTCAAAGATGAGGAAAACCTCTAAATGGTTTACACTGTGCTTAAAAAAAATATATGCAAGCTTGGGAGAGTAAAGAAAATAGTTAAAGTCCTTAAAATAAAAAAAACAAATAAAGACAGTATATGGGTGTGTTGGTACGCAACTTTAATACCAACACTTGGGAGACAGAGGCAGGCAGACCTCTGTAAGTTCAAGGTGTGGTGGCACATGCCTTTAATTCCTACACTTGGGAGACAAAGGCAGGCAGACCTCTGTGAATTCAAATTGTGGTGGCATACACATTTAATCCCAGCACTTGCGAGACAGAGGCAGGTAGATATCTGTGAGTTCAAGGACAGACTGGTCTACAGAGGGAGTTCCAGGACAGCCAAAGATACACAGAGAACCTGTCTCAAAAAGCCAAAATTTAAAAGTAAAAATAAAAGATACAGAGCTTAATATAAAGATTAAAAATACACAGAGAGCCGGGATACTATATGTATTATGTTTGCTTTGAATTTTTGAATGCTGAGGACGGAGAAACAGCTGCTAAAAGATATTTGCTTATAAATGCTGCTGGATTAATCCAACATATATATTTTGAGAATAACTTGACTTCAAAATTAAAGTCAAAAGCTATGCTACTTTGAAGAAGAGGATTTGCTTTTGTTTCCACAGAAATGAGAGGCTGTGGATTCATTCTGAGTTAAGAAAAATCAGATTTGATCAAAGAAGACCACCCGAGAAATCTCCAATAGTAACAGATGGCCCAGATGTCAGACTTTTCCATCCAGAACTGATTCAAGATACTGCCTGAGATGATCAAGCCTCACAGCATACTTCAGTCAGGAATTGATTATAACTCTAAATATTCTTTAGGACCCCATAAGTTTATCAGAGCCCTCAATCAGCATGAAGTAACTTGGAAAACTACACTCACATTCCCCCTCAAAATGGACTGTGGATGTTCTTGGTTTTTTTTTTTTTTTTTAAAAAAATAGAGGGGAAAGTGGTGTGGGAACATGGTCTATATTCTTTCAATTATATTTTAAATAAACGCTGATTGGCCAGTAGCAAGGCAGGAAGTATAGGCAGGACAACCAGACAGGAAGTAGAGGCAGGTCAATGAGAACAGAAGAATTCTGGGAAGATGGAAGCCCATTCCTCTGCTTTCGTTTCCCAGCCACAGAAGAAGGAAGATGTTACTGCCTTGCCAAAAATGGTACTGAGCCATGTGGCTAACACAGATAAGAATAATGGGCTAATATATGTTATGAGTTAATAAAAAGCCAGAGCTAATGGGCCAATCAGTTTATGAATATTGTAGACCTCTGTATGATTTCTTTGGGGCTTAACAACTGCAGGAACCTGGCAGGACAGAAAACTCAGTCAACACCGCACTGCCAAAGTATCAAGCTTCAGCTTTACTACATGACCTATTTATCAGGAGTTTTGAACTCTCACTGAGGTTGTTCCTTTATAAGTGCCCTCTCTTAGTTTCTCACAGTGACAAATTGTAACTTCTCTCCATAAGTTGCATGCTACCTCCCAACCCCACATGTGTAACCATTATATAATATTATGTTTAACCAACACCTTGAGATGCAGCATTGGAACTTTTAACCAGAACTACTAAGGAGTCTGAAGAGATTTTTCCAGAAAATGTCACCTTTATGATCCATGGTTGTGTGATATTTTGATTGTGTTCTGACAAATAAAGTATGTCAGAGTTCAGAGCTAGCCACTAGCTGAAATAAATTAGCCATAGAGGTTTGGAGGATTGTAGACATACAAAGACTAAGAATTAGTAAGGCAGGACAGAGAATGGGTCTCAGCCCTTTGGAATGGAGGAATTGTTATGAATATGCTGGCCTTCCCTGGCAGTACCTTGTTGACTGAGGTTTCTGTCCCACACAGTCATGCAGTCATTCAGTTCCAAAGAAAGCACACAGAGGCCTACATTAATTTTAAATTGATTGGCCTATTAGTTTAGGATTTTGATTAACTATTATAACTTATATTGGCCCATAATTCTTCTCTGTGTTAGCCACGTGGCTTGGTACCTTTATTGGCATGGCAGTCACATCTTGGTTCCTCTGTGTCTGCATGACAGCAGCAGACTGACTCTTTCCTCCTCCCAGAATTCTCTTGTTCTCATTACCCTGCCTCTACTTCCTGCCTGGTCACCTCACCTCTACTTACTGCCTGGTGAATGGCCAATCAGCATTTTAATAAATAAATACAAGAAACAAATCTTTAGAGGGTAAAACCATTGTCAAACAACACCCCCCCACACACTTTTAAAACGAGGAAGCTGAATCTAACATCTTTTGTTTAGCTTTCTTCCTGACCATTATCCATACAAATTGTAACTAACATTCTAAAGGAATAAAAACATCAATAATCCATTTTTTTGGAAATGTGGGCATAGTTTTCTGGGCTACTCCCTGCTGATTGGGGGTGCTGATAATCTTATGGGGACCTAAAGAAAATTTAGAATTATAATCAAATTTTGAATGGAGTATCCTGTGAGGCTTGATTATCTCAGGTGGTGGTCTTGAGTCTTTCTGGATCTAGAACTCAGACATCTGGGCCATCTGCTCCTATCAGAGATTTCTCATGGAGCCTTCCTTGATCTAACCTGATTTTTCTTAACTCAGAATGAATTCACAGCTTCTCATTTCTTGTGGAAACAAAAGCAGAACCTCTTTTCCAAAGTAACATTACTTTTGACTTAAATTTTTAGGTCAAGGCATTTTCAAAATATATATGTTGGGTTAATCCAGCAGCATTTATAACCAAATATTTTTTTGCCACTTTTGCTCCTTCCTCAGCAGTCATATAATTCAAACACAACACAATAATATACAGTATCCAGCCTCTCTGTACTTTTCATCTTTATCTTGTTTTATTTTTAAGTTTTGGCTTTTAAACACAGGTTTTTTTCTCTGTATATTTGGCTGTCCTGGAACTCATAGAGATCCACCTGCCTCTGCCTCCCAAGTGTTGGGATTAAAGATGTGTTCCACCACACCCAACTACTCTCTTTTTTCTTTTTTTTTATTTTAACGACTTTATCATTTTTTTCTTTTCTCTCTCAAGCCTACATATATCTTTTAAACACAGTGTAAACCAATTAGAGGTTTTCTTTGTCTTTGAATCTCTCTTTACTGTATATCTTCTTTTCTGACCTCATGTGTCTTTGATTTGCTAAATGATATGGCTAGGATTAAAGCCATGGCTTTTATAGCTGGATCCAGCCCACTCTCTAGCTTTCTAAGATTCTAGCCTCATGGTGGAGATACTGTCTGGAGCCATGTTTAGTGCAATAACTCTATGATATTTCAGGATCTTGCTGACATGAAGAATTATGCTGTAGGCTATTCGTAAACACCATTTAAGTGTTTGGTTGGGGCCTCTTAAAAGAGCTGCAAGATTTGTGCAGCTAAAGATGAGTTGGGAAGCCTCTCTTAAATGAGACACACTTACCTCTAGCAAACAACGCCCACCTGAGAAAATGCTGCTGTTTATAAGCCATTCTTAACTCGATTTTTTTTCTGTCTAGAGCTATTTCCAAATGCTTTCAAGTTATAAATGGATTTAGCTGTCCACGTTGGTACCATTTGTTGACTGAGGTTTCTGTCCCATCTGGTCATGCAGTTATTCAGTCCCAAATTAAACACACAGAGGTCTACATTAATTATAAACTGATTGGCCTATTAACTCAGGCTTTTTATTAACTCTTATAACTTATATTAGCCCATAATTCTTCTCCATGTTAGCCACATGGCCTGATATTATTTGTAGCAAGGCAGTCAAATCTTGCTTCCTCTGTGTCTAGATGATGACTACATAGCGACTCTATCCTCCTCCCAGATTTCTCTTGTTCTCATTAGCCTGTCTCTACTTCCTACCTGTTTGCCCCATCTCAACTTCCTACCTGGCTAATGGCCAATGAGAATTTTATTAAACAATACAAGAAATAAAGCTTTACAGGGTAAAGTCTTTGTCCCAGTGCAGTTCCCTGTCCGTTTAAGAGACAAGCTCCTACCACTCCAAATCTCTCTCTCTGTCCACTGAGACAGGCTCACCTCAGCCCCCTTCCTCTCTCCCCATTGTTCTTCTGAATAGGCAGCTTTCTGTCTATTTTTCCCATACTTACTCTCCTCTTTCTCTCTCTCATTCCCACATACCCTCCATTATCTCCTAAATTAACTCTCCATAGCCAAGCTGTTGATGTATTACATATTCTGTTTTCCACCAAGATTTCTCACATACCATGGGACCTGCAAATGTCCCAACTCGCACCATAAATGTTTCATTGGTGTCATTAGGAATAGTAAAGTTAGGAGGTAACTGGTGGCTGATCCTTGTTTCTCTTACCTTTCAGGATCTTACCACAATATCTGACCCAAATGTGGAGCATTAATTCATGAGAGAGCAACTTTCCCTGTGGTGTTGAAGCTGCCAGCATCTTTCTGAGTCACTGTGGCACAACCTGGCTTTTCCTTTTCTTCCCTAAGCCCTCTGAGCAAGACTGTGAATTTTCTGTTGGACCTCCTCTACAACAGTCTCCACAAGCCCTAAACTCCATACGTTCCTGGAAACCAGTGTTAAGCCCTCCCCAATGGCCAGCTCTGTCTGGCCACACACTCAATTTAAAATTGCCACATATCAGAAACTTAATTTGGGGGAAGTTTTCTTTTGGCAAGTTGTCTGATTAAATGAATGGCATTTGCTAGTTTTATATATTAGGTTAGATTAAATTGTTATGTTGTTTGATGAACAATCACCCCTTCTAATCAAGAGGTCTTTCTTATTTGCATCTAATATCTATCAATGTTGATGATTTTTTTTAAGTTTTTCTTCTCTTGTGGAAACAAAACCAATACCTTTACCTCAACATAACACATATCCTAGGTAACTAATAGAATCTACTCTTATTTTTTTCAGGAGAAAATTTTAATACCCAACAAGGTAAATTCTTCTATACTTTTCCAATTCTTCTTTACTTTAAGGTATCTACATTTGTATCAGCTAGTAATATATCACCCAAATAATGGTAAATTATAGACTGACAAACCAGTTTAAGAATTTTTTCCATTAGTTGTTGTTCAAAATGTTGGCATAATGTGAGGCTGTTTAACAGCCCTTTTGGGAGCACTTTTGCGTGATATCTTTTAATAGGCTGATAATTAATACAAGTACCTATGGTAAAGGAAAAGTTTTCTGTATCATGTTCTTGTAAAACTATAGTGGAAAGAACAGTCCTTCACATGAATCACTGTAATAGACCATCATTTAGGAAACAGAGAAAGCAGGAGTTGTGTAGGCTACAGAGAGCCTATAGGCTTCATTACTTTTTTGTGGCTCTCAAATCTGTTAACATTTTACTTTTTCCAGATTTTTAAAATGACAAATATAGGAGATTTCTAAGGATTTATCAATTTATCAGTATGGCAAGCACTTTCCTGCTCCTGTAATAGCTATTCTAAGACATATAATTTTCCTGATGTCAAATTCCATGGTTCCACCAAGATAGGTTTATCATTTAAGCATTTTAAATATAGGCTGTTGGTAAATTTGTAAGATATGCATCTGTTGTACCCTATTTATGTACAACCTGAACAGTCAGTGGCTGTTCTTTATAATACATATTAATATTTTTACCAGAAACATCTCTTAGTTTGTGGTTTGTTTATAAGATTGGTAGAATGTTAATCTATGTATTCCATTGTAACAAATAATGTTCCCATAAATTCAATGTTATTTTATGACTTTAATTTTCTTCTCTGTCCTTCTGGTCCTCTACATTTGACCCTTCTTCTGTTTTGTTTTATGTGAGATATATTTCTAATCCTTAAAAGTTGAACATTTACCTCCTGAAGGGGACAATTTGCATGCCAAGATTCTGGTGCAATTATTATTAAATCTGCTCCTGTGTCTACCAAGTCCTCAATTATAATGTCATTTGTTCATATTTTTAACTTTGGTCTTTGATCATTTATAGAAGTATGACAAGATATTTGCTTGAATGTTTCACTTGAAATTTTTGTTTCATCCTCTAAAGTTGTTCTATCATTCAGAGAAGTAAGATGTTTACAATAGGCATTAGGTCCTTTAATTGCTTTGTAGAGAAGTTTCCCCCATGGTGACAGGGAATGACTGTCATCATAGGGTCTTTAGAATACCCAAAGATGCTTCCCAATGGCAAAACATTGCCTTGTCTGTCCCTTGTTGATCTGCATTCATTTATGAATAATGATAATTCCATCTAAATTATGATAATGCCCCTAAGCTGAAAAACATCACCTAAAGATTGGCTATATACTACAAACTTGTCAGGAAAATTTCAAGGTGACTAAGTGAGATGGTTCGGCTTCACAGACTACTCTAGACAGGAATTGATATAAGCCCTGCAATTTCTCATTATACAGAGACTGGATAGTAAATGGTGCGGCTAGTCTTTCTAGGACTTGAAACTTATCTCAATTTTTTCAGGGCCCCCTGAAGATGCCAGTGCACCATTATAGTAAGAAGTAATTTTAAGAACACAACACCCACATTCCCAAGAGGTAGTATGGTGGGCAGCTTTTGGTCATTCCATAGATTATCGATATTTGTTATCATTTAAGTGATTTGGTTGCATGTTGGTATTGATAATAGACAGGAGTAAAACTCAACAAAGGTGATCAGATTTGGGGACCTTGTTCTTAAAATAAAAAGGAACAATATAGAAATGATAGGATAAAAGGGTCGATTATTATATACACTTTTAAACCAAAACACCCATTATTAATCTTAAGCATTTTACTTTGGTTTGGATTATTATATATTGATATAAATTACAGGTTATTTTATGCTGTATATATGTTTCTACTGTTTTTTAAAGATATTATGTATATTGATACAAATTTACGTTTTTTTGTAGAAAATATCATATGTATATTTCTACTCTTGTTTAAGGTATTATGCCCATGAAGTGTTGCAAGGGGAGGGCCTGCTTGTTCTTCCAGGCCACTGGGCTAGCTTAGCCCCAAAATAACCACATAGAAACTATGTTAATTAAAACACTGCCTGGCCCATTATCTCTAACTTCTTATTGGCTAACTCTTATATCTCAGTTTTAATCCATATCTATTAATCTATGTATGGCCACGTGGCAGTGGCTTACTGGGAAAGATTCTAACCAGTGTCTGTCTCAGACGGAGGATCCATGGCTTCCCTCACTCTGCTTTCTTCCTCCCAGCATTCAGTTCTGTCTTCTCTGCCTATCTAAATTCTGCCCTATGAGGCCCAAAGCAGTTTCTTTATTCATTAACCAATGAAAGCAACACATGAACAGAAGAACCTCCTACACCAATGAAGCTTATTTAACAATTTAATATAAATTTCTTGTCTTTGAAATTTATTATTGTGAACTATTTAGGATAATTAAAAATGCAGGTTAGTAGATTTAAAACTATTACAATCAAACTTGTAGTCATCTTATGTATGTTTTCTAGCTCAAACAGAGATATATTTTAGATGGACAGGTTGTCTTCAAACACTTCAGAAATCTGTAGCTTCTGACATTTAAGATGATTTAATAGCATAACTAGTTTTATGATAATAAGACTTGTCTACTTTTGGCAGCATAAATCTACTTCAGGGAAGGTAATGGTCATTGAAAAAACTCCATATGGAGGTTGCTTTCTTTATGGCAAAATTTAGCTATAGGGCAAGGAATTGTACTTGTCTTAATTGCTGACAGTTAACATCCAATTTGTTCAAGCAGGACAGAAAAGAAAATGGCTGCTGAACTTTGCTAAGGTTGAAGAATCCTTTAAAAATCCTGCTTTACAGAATAGTCTGTCAGATATTCTAGGCCTGCACTCCATGATGGATATCTCATCATGGCAGAGGCACCTTAGGTGACTGTCCAGTTAGCCAGTTGTCTCTGTTATTTCTTAGTTTTGAAATTCATTTGTTCTGCACTTCCTGTTTACTCCAATACTATTATATCATTCTCTGGTGTCTGATGGAGGTAAAGACCAGGTATTTATAGTTATAGTTTTATTTCTAAGAAATTTAGTAAAGAAACTCACAGCAGAGGTGTAAAGTGTATATGGTCAAGAGACATAAAAAGATAGTTTTGTGTTGGTAATGCAAGTTAGGATAGAAAGTGAATTAAATACTAAACTTTGAACTCACAAAGACAGAGTAAAAATTGGAGTATTTTCTCTGAATTTGTCAAATGCAAGTGGGCTAGAAACTTTTAAGGCAATTCTTGTCTGTATATATTTGTGTGTATTTATTGTACATGTTTTATATAGTTTTTCTATGTTATTTAGAAACTTCACTTTTCATTTAGATGAAAGTGGTAAATGTGTGATATTTTGATTATTTTTCTGACAAACAAAGCTTGCCTGGAGTCAGAGGTTGGAGCTATCCACTAGCTGTCCTACATTAACAATAGAGGTTTGGAGGTCTATACAAAGAAAAAGGAGATAGTAAGTATAAGTCAAGGAAGAGAGCAGATCTTAGCTTTTTGGCATAGAGGAATGGTAGTGATAGAAGGTGACTGATGTCTGCCCTCTGATTCTCTGATCATTCAGGTTCCTACATTGATCTATGACTCCTGATTTTTATTTACAGAAAGTAATTAGATAAATGTTTCACTCCTTTGCTCTTATTAATCATAACAAGTGTTTTAGTCCAAACTAACCAGTATCCCATTAAAGCAGGGGTTTCATTTACATGGTGCTGATATCTTGTTATGTATGTCTTGTTCTTCAGACCTAGCTGACCTGTAAGTGTTACAGCTCCAAATCAAAAGAGCTAATCCTAATTATTGGAAGCCAAGAAATACCCCAAAGTGTTACAGCTCTGAAGGGAAAGGTATCCTAACAGTTAGAAGGCAAGGATTAACTGTAAATTTTACAGATCAGAATGGAGAGGTACCTTGGCATTTAGAAGTCAATTATTATCTGTAAATGCTATAGTTATGCTCCAGTGGGACCATTTCCATAACAAAGTGCCATATTCCTTGATCTCTGAAGGGAGACACGGTTTCTCTGTGTAGCTTTGACTTTCCTGGGACTTACTCTGTAAACCAGACTGGCCTTGAAAACAGAGATCTGACTGCCTCTTCCTCCCAAGTACAGGAATTAAAGATATGCACCACCAAGTCCTGCTGCTCATGTTTCAAATAGTTTTTTTATTATTAATATAAGTCTCAGTGTGTTTCTTTGGGACTGAATCACTATGGGACTGGACAGGAAAGAAAATTTCATCTACAAATGGCACCCGAAAGTTTGGCAAGAATCATCACGTAAAGACTGGAAAAGTTTTAAAAAAGGATTCTAGGTAGACAAGAAAAGAGTTAAGATCAGCTTCTTGCTAGCCATCTTTTCTCCAGGAGGCTATGTTTGCTAAAGGCAAACAGAGATGGGCCTATTATAAGAGAAGCATCCTGACTCAGTTTTAGCAACAAAAGCCTTGCAGATCTTTTAAGAGGCCATGCAACCAAACACTTAAATGGTGTTTATGAGCAGCCAGTGGCATGCTTATTGATGGTGGCAGGGACCATGGACCTCCACAGAGTTTTGACAATAAACATGTCTCCCACCAGTACCTCTGCCATGAAGCTATACTTTCAGAAATCTAAGGAATGTGTTGGAACCAGGTACCAAAATATCTGCTTTAACTTTAGCCATATTTCAAAGCAGATTAAAGATTCATGTGCTCAGGAAAATATAGAGATACAGATTAATGACAGAATTCAGATAAAAAAATCTAAATGGTTTACAAGGTATTTAAAAATAAATGTAGGCTTGGGAGAGAAGAGAAAAATGATAAAGTCCTTTTTAAAGAAATAATGGAGAAGCTAGGCATGGTGGTGAATGCCTTTAATCCAAAAACTTGGGAGGCAGAGGCAGATAGATCTCTGTGATTTTGAGTCCAAGCTGGTATGCAGAGTGAGTCCTAGGATAACAAAAGATACACATAGATATTCTGTCCCAAAAGGTCCAAAATTAGAAACAATACTGAAAGGTGTAGTGTTAAAAAATAGCCAGATAAAATTGAAAATACATGGAGAGTCTGGATACAGTGGGTTATTGTGTTGTCTTTGAATTGTTTGAATGCTGAGGAAAGAACATCAGTTGATAAAAAGATATTTGATTATACATGCTGCTAGATTAATCTAGCATAGAAATATTGCAAATTCTTTTACTTCAAATTTTAAGTAAAAAGATATTTTATTTTGGAGAAGAGGATAAGCTTTTGTTTCCACAGGAAATGAGAGGCTGTGGATTCATTGTTGGTTAAGAAAAATAATGCTTGATCGAGGAAGACCACCTGAAAAAATCACCAGTAGGAACTGATGGCCCAGATGATTCAATGTTCAGAACAGCTCCATTTCAGTTTCCTTTGGATTCTGCATCTAGAACAACTTCATGATTGTTGGCTGAGATGGACCAACCTCACAGAATATGCCATTCAGGACTTGACCATAATTATAAATTTTCTTTGTGTCCCCATGAGATTACCAGTGCCCCCAAATAGCAGGAAGTAACCTAGAAAACTATGCCCACATTCTAAAATATGGAATATGAATGTTTGTTTTTGTTTAGTGTGTTGGTTGCAAGTTGTTATGGATAACGGTCAGAAAAATGTTAAACAAATGAGATTATATTCAGGGCCTTGTTTTCAACAGAAAAATAGGGGGGACTATTATGGGATAATGCCTTTGTACACTGTAAAGATTTGTCAATTTTATTGGTTTAATAAAACACTAACTGGCCAGTAGCCAGGCAGAAAGTATAGATGGAGGAACCAGACTAAGAGAATTCTTGGAAAAGGAAAAAGACATACACAGTCATCAGAGAGACACAGAGGAAACAAGATGAAAATGCTGCACTGAGAGAAGGTACCAGCCACATGGCTAAACACGGACTGTAGTAATGAGGGGGAGCAGGCTGGCCGCATCCCGCCACCCGACTCCCAGTGCCTGACTAGTTAGCCCCCAAAATAATTACACAGAAACTGTATTCATTGAAGTGCTGCCTGGCCCATTAGCTTTAGCCTCTTATTGGCTAATTCTTACATATTCGTTTAACCCATTTCTAATAATCTGTGTGTCACCACGAGTTTTGGCTTACTGGGAAAGATTCAGTGTGTCTGACCTGGCAGCTTCATGGTGGGCAGCTCTCTCTGACTCTGCCTTCTCTATCCCAGAATTCCGTTCTGTCTCCTCCACTCACCCAAGGGCTGCCCTATCAAAAGGCCAAGGCAGTCTCTTTATTCAACCAATGAAAGCAGCACACAAATACAGAAAACCCTCCTGCATCATTTCCCCTTTTTCTGTTTAAACAAAAAAGAAGGCTTTAACTTTGACATAGTAACATTACATATAACAAAACAGTTATCAAGCAAGAACTACAGTTACCATATTTATATCTACTTTATCTTTTATAATAACTAAGGAAAACTATAACTATCCATTCTTCATCTCCATCAAAGACTGCAGAAGGATATAATATTACCTAATTAAACAAGAAGTAAGCAACTTAGAAATGACAGAGACATCTCGCTGCCTGGACAGCCACCCAAAGTTTTTCTGTACCATTGGGACATCCATCTTCAGCCTGCAGGCCCATAGTATTCAGCAGACATTTCCTTGAAGCAGGAAAATTCAAAGACAGTTCAGTCACTTTCTTCTGTGTCCTGCAGAATATCTCACATATTCTTTCATGAAGCAGGAACCCTGAAGGATCATCTCACCTTTAGGCAAGTTCAGCAATCCTCTCTCTGCGGGTTCTTTGTGTCCAGTTAAGCAGTCCAGGCAAGAGCAGATTCTTGCCCAAATGGCTAGCAAACTCCATAAGGAGCCTCTTCAATGCCCATCTTCCTCTTGAAGTAGATTGGTGCTACCAGGAGCAGACATGTCTCATTGTCATGAAAAGCCCTAAGTTATTAAAACATTAAATGCCATATTCTGTCATCTTTGAAAGATATGAAGAATGCCTATCTAACTAAAATATATCTCTATATATCTAGAAAATATAACTAACATGACTACAAATTTAACTATTATAGATGATTATCTGTTAACCTATATTTCTTGATTATACATTAAATTTTTAATGAACTACATAATCACAATACCTTAATCAAGAGCAGAAATATATATACATATAACAAAATTACCTTAAATTTATATCACTAAAGCAAAATCCATACCAATGCAAATTATCCATATCTATATCATCTCCCCCTTTAAATTTAAATTTAAGGAACATTTATAAACAATATTTGGAAATTAGGGCATAGTTTTTTCTTTCCAAACTTCTTCCTGCTGTATTGGGGTGCTGTTAATTAGGTCTTTTATGGTGTATCCTGTGTGCCAGGTTCATCTCGTTTGGCAGTTGAGTGAAGTAATTTTCTGAAGGTGTTCATAGTGACCTTTCAGGACGGCATGGTCTATCAAACCATATTTGTGTAGAAGCAATCCACAGGGTCCCATCTTCTGTGAAAACAAAAGAAGAACCTCACTTCCAAAGCATCATATCCTTAGACCCAAATTTGGAAGTCATGATACCTTTAGAACATATATGTTGGTTTTGTTTGGCAGCCCATACAATGAAAATTCTCTCTGTACTTAGCTCCTACATAGTCAAAAAATTCAAAGAAAACACAATAAAATACATAATCCAGACATTCTGTGAATTTTCCATTTTTACATGGCTTATTATTTTTTTAATCTATTACTATCTGTACTCTGTCTCTTTAATGACTTTACCCTTTTTTAAGGCATTAAATTTATTTTATGACTCTCTATATTCTTTTCTTTTCTCTCTCAAGCCTACAAACAGCCATCCAGCACTGTGACTTTTTAGAGTTCTTTTATGTCTGAATCTGTCCTATTGTGAATCTGTAATTCTTTATTATCCAGGAACATTTCTTAAAATGCTAAGCACTTCTTAAAAACTTAAGTTGCGCCATGTACGAGAAATACGGTACTGCCTGTTTTGTGCCCAGTCTAAACCTTAACTGCACTGTTATTATGATAATTATGACAGTTCCTGCTTGAGATCAGCACAGTTCAGGATGGCAGAGCCGCTCCTGTTTCAGAGTCATTTGGTACCCCTGAGCCTCATGCAGTTCCAGGTACACAGCGAGTCCACATTGCCATCAAGCAAGCAAGCCGTAGCACTTTAGTCAGAAATCCCATCCAAATAATCTGTCTCCAGCAGGAGCCAGAGATGGTGCAGTCAGCATAGCCCAGAAAGCTGGCATTTTAAAACCACTGCAGCTTTTTTCTGTTGCAGCTGCTGAGTGAGGAAATTTTCTCTGCGGCACCCTGCTAGCAAACAGCAAAAAGTCTGCTAAACTCTGTATTCTTTTTGAAGCTCTCTCATATTTTACGTGGAGTCAGTCAACCACGTTGGGCAGCAAATTGTAGTATGGAGGAGAGGGCTGCGTTCCCAGTTCCTGGTTATCTTAGCCCCCGAAATAATTACACAGAAACTGTATTCATTGAAATGCTGCCTGGCCCATTAGCTCTAGCCTCTTGTTGGCTAACTCTTACATATTCGTTTAACCCATTTCTAATGATCTGTGTGTCACCACGAGTCGTGGTTTACCAGGAAGGATTCAGAGTGTCTGACCTGGCAGCTTCATGGTGGGTGGCTCTCTCTGACTCTGCCTTCTCTATCCCAGAATTCCTTTCTGTCTCCTCCACTCAGCCAAGGGCTGCCCTATCAAAAGGCCAAGGCAGTCTCTTTATTCAACCAATGAAAACAACACACAAATACAGAAGATCCTCCTACATCAACAGACAGGAATTATGGGTTAATTTAAGTTAAAAGACCTAGTTAATAATAAGCCTGAGCTAATAGGACAAACAGTTTATAATAAATGTATGCCTCTTTGTGGTTTTGGTACTGAATGTCTATGATCCCATGCATGACAGAAACTTCTGTCTACAGAAAAAGGTTTCCCTAATACAAGTGTACCAACTCTGTCCTACAGGGGAGTATTTCCTAAAAAGGTTATCATTATCTCTGCTCAGAGAAATTTTATAAATCTGCTCAGCTCACCCAGAGTGTAACACTTTGCTGCAATAATGGAGTTTCATCAGAAAAAGTGTTACAGTTATTCTCTGCTCCTGATTTACTCTACTCTGGTTAGAGCTGTTATAATCTTCTGTGCTAATGAAGATTTGCAGAAAAATGTAGCAGTTCTGCTCTGATCCAGCAAAAAAAAGTTACATTTCTGCTCTCTTCCTCCCTCGAGAAAAAAATTTCATTACCAAAAACCTCACTCAAGAGATTTACTGAAGTAATCCAGGAGAGTGGCTGCCTCTGCCAGGGTGGAAAAAAGGACCCCATACTCAGTGAGTACAGGGCTTGTATAAGCTTTATTAGGAGTGGAACTTTCCAAAGTAAAGATTTTCAGGATGGGGATTAATAGGATTTCAATTCCTGAACGTGGGACAAGCTCAAAGTTTGGCTGAGTTTCACTAAGGAATTGGTTCATTTTTTTTTCTCTGTGATAAATTGGTTTTGTGTTTTGGGATTGATTGGTTTTCATTTCTGGATTAGGGGCAGGATATATTTCTGTGTTCTCATGGCCAGGGTTTTCTTTTACCAGCCATTTTATCCTACATGACAAAAAACAGACTTGCTGAATGTAAATCATCACATGCATACCTCTGATAGAATAAACTTCTTTCTGAAATTTTTATGCCAGGCCTTCACACTCTGACTTTCTCTCAGTATTGTTATCTTGTAAACTTCTACATTAACTGATAAGCCCTCAATGCCCTTTTCAGCCCAAAGTTTCCAAATTCTTCTATAGTAACAACAATAACAAACTTTATAGGTTATCATAGCAGTTTTCTAATCTATGGTACTAACGCTGTTCTATTTTGTTTTCTTTTGCTATAATAAGACATTGACTTGGTGAGGAAAGAGTTTATTTAATCATATATTTAATGCTTTTCAGAATCAGATCAAGCAAAGGTAGGACCTCAATGCAGGAACATGAGGCCGGAACTTAAGCAGAGACCATGGATTCTTGTTTCCTCCCCATGTTTCACTCAGATTATTTTCTTATATAAACTAGCATCATCTGTCCAGGAGTTTCAGAATTCACAGTGGTCTAGGCACTCCCATGCCAATCATTAATAAATAAATTGCCCAAAGACAAGCCCATGAACTAATATGAATAAGGCCATATTTCAATTGATTTTCCTACTTTCAGGTGATTCTAGCTTGTATCAACTTGACAAAAATTAACAAGCACAAAGAACACATCAAGAAAGTTGGACATAAAGGTATGTGTGCTTGTGATAAAGATTTAGAGCTACCTAAATCAGTTATTTCCTGATGTATATCTATATCTTAACTGGATAATACACTATAGTAGTTGGGCTTATTAACTGAAAATATTTGTTGTTTGAATTTGTGCATGTCTCTGTAATTATAATCCTTGGCCCACCATTGTTCAGATAAAGGAAAACAAAATGTTTGGAAAATAAGTTTAATAATTGAGTATAGATTAAAAAAATGGTTTAATTTGTTCTTAAGTGATGTAGAAGGTTTATGATACATTATTCTTTAGGTAATTAAAGGTATAAGCATCTTGTAAAGTGTTTTCCTATACACTCTTATTTCACTAAAGAGAGAATTTCTCATAGCTTATCACTATACAAGTCTTAATACTAAAGTTTTAATAAAACTTTATCATCCCTTGCTTATATTTCATAAAAATATATAATAACTTGATTTGATACATTATTATTACAATAACAAAAGGAAAGTTTAAAATAAATGCAATACTAAAATTATTTTAAATATAATTTTATGGCAGGTGGTGGTGATGCATGCCTTTAATCCAAGCACTTGGTAGGCAGGCAGATTTCTCAGGAATTCTAGGATAGTTTGATCTACAGCTTGAGTTCCAAAACAGTCAGAGCTACACAGAGAAACCCTGTCTCAAAAAAAGAAAAGAAAAAAATTCATTTTTATTTCCAACATTCCCACTTTCAAACAGAATAGAGGATTGGAAGTTGAAGGAAATATCTTCTATTTTACTCTGCAACATATACTGTGTAGCAGGATATAATCAGGGAAGTTTTACTTATTTACTTTTATTTTGTTATTTTTTAAATTAATTTAAAAATTTTCCATGAACTGTATTTATATTATTTTCTACCTCCTCTACCTCTCTCCTATGACCCCCTAATCAGGAACCATCACAGAAGAAGGCATGGTAAGATTGCATAAGCCAAAAGAACAGGAAGTCTACTAATAAAAAAACTGTCTTTTGTATATGACAATGAATTGAAATGCATGAAATCTCAACTATATGGTCCTAAATATGACCTGGACAATCTTACCACCTGTTGATTTCCCAGCATTAATTTAAGAAATCTCCCAGAGTCTCACCACTTCCTGGAACTAACAACACAAATAATAAATCTTTCCCAGCCTTGAACGCCCTCATTGTTCATCTAATATTAAATCATCAGCCCTAGAAATTTATTAGACTCAACCAGTTTATTCATGTATTTATTTATGTATATACATGCTTATAACAATAATAATTGAATGAAAAATAATTTTGAAATACTTAAACTCCAAATTTTTCCATTTTTTCTCTTCTCTCTTTATGAGTCAGTGTCATGCATCACCTATAGGAAGACTGCAGACAGATTTAAGCATAAAATATGCTAAATAAAAGTAAAAACATTTATCAGCAATGAATTTTATTTCTTGGTAGCAATGATTCTTAAGGCAGACATTTTAAAATTAAGTAGGAGAAGTAATACTCTTAAAGCCAATAAATGTAGTTTGGGTTCACAATGCCAAATTATTGAAAATAAGAAGTCCATTCAGTAATTATAAAAGTGATACCTTAATTCATACATATTTTAAGTTAAATCCATCTTGCATTTTCAAAATATAATATTATTCTTCTGATATGACATTAGATTTATTACTCTGCAGCTTCCATTTACATATGTCTACATTATTTAGAGAAATCTGAATATAGATTCATTTCTCTAGTATATTTACATAATTTTTACAGAAATCGTATAATAAAAATTGTCAACTCTTCATTACTTTAATCCAATATTATCATTAACACTTTAGTAGTTTGCTTCTTAATATTAGTTAAAAATCTCCAGTAAATAGCCCATTGGCAGTGGTGCATGCCTTTAATCCCAGCACTTGGGAGGCAGGGGCAGGTTGATCTCTGTGAGTTCAAGACCAGCCTGATCTACACGATCTAGTTCCAAGACAGGTTTCAAAGCTACAGAGAAACTCTGTCTGGAAAAAAAAATCTCCAGTAAATAATTTTTTTATCCTAAAGAAATTAATCTATTTATACTTATTATATTTACTGTACTAATCATTTATTTAAAATTAATTCATTGCAGTCCATTTGATCCATTAATATTGCCTAGAAAAAATCTTTATTTACAAATGTTTACCCTTTTTCCCATTGTATTGTTCCTATCAAATTCTGAAAAAAAAAATTAAAAATTTTTTACTATTAAACATAAATGATGATCCAGGAAATCTTCTTTATTCATAATGCTGAGAAATTTTTTCCTAAGTTGCATCCTCCCTTAAACTACTTATTTTTCTAATGTTTGTGGAGATGGTACTATGAACCTTATGAGTGATTTTTGTGGCAATGTCATTACCTAGGACCCTTCTGTTTCCTCTTGGTATCTGGGATGGAAACTTCAAATGTAGATGGTCATGTTGTTAGCTTATAATTTGGGCCATGAACTCTCCAGCAACCAATGGTCCCTATCCTCTTTAATTGTTCTTATTGAGAAAGGTCATCTAGACCTTCTTTCTGTTTGGAGGTAAGATGACACTTGAAGTCCAACACATTGTTTCCATAATCAAATTTATAATCTTTCAAGTAATTGAGGTTTGGAAAAGATCACAGAGGCAAATGCTACCCCTAGTATAACTGGTGAAAGAGTGAGCACCACTGTTAAAGTTCACTACACAAAATGGCTCACAGAAAAACCCAGTTTGCCATTTGGGAAAGTCCTGCAATTCCTGCTTTACTACTTTCTTAATTTCATTGTTTGTGCTGTCTCTTTGCAGGAGGCAGGTACAATCCACAGCCAACATATTGAAGGCAGATATGTAGAAAGTCATACCAGTGAGCTTCCTGTTCAGTCCTGGGATGACTTTGCATTACAATCTTTCCATCACTAGTGGATGGAGGTGAAATATTATAGGTATTTCCATGGTTATCACATCTCAGTTTCGCTATCCATGGTCTTCCTGTTGGCAGTGATGGAACAGACAGTAGTGGTATTTCATCTTGATAGTAAAATTGTCAGGGATAATCATGGCCAGGGTGTCTAAGAAGTCAGTGGTACATGAGGTATTTCTGACAATGTTAAATGAATTGTCATATACTTCTTGTGGTTCATGTGCATTACATACATGGAAGCATCAGAAGGGGTAGAGATGATGCTTTTTTTGACTACATCCTAAAGTGATTCCTGGCTTTCTCTATCATTGTGAGGACACCAGAAGAATACATAATACACTTGTTACCAGACACTCCCAATTTGATATTGATAGGATCTTGTTCCTGGAAGAAAAAGATGACCTTACTACTGATAAAAATTTTCCTGGTTGAGGCCGTATGTGTGCATTGGATCACGCCATACATAGTATCACACTAGAGGATGTATAGCATGAAGTTGACGTATATAGAGGTATTGCTGATTCCAAAATTATAAATTTTGTTAGAACTGAAGGTAATCTTGCAGACCAAGTACTCAGTATATATAAATCTGTTTACTCTGCACTTTAACCTATATGTCTTATGGCTGGTTCTTGCACTACAAGAGAAGATGTGATTTTCATGGAGTAGAAGAGAACTTACAATAATAATTATGAAAAGAGAATTATTTCTGCAAAAACATTCACATCATTAATTTTCTTTCTATGGCATTATTGTGTTATATTTTGTTAATATGTTTATTTTCTATTGGTTTAATAAGCATATATTTCTCCTATTTCCTCAAAAGACTTACAACACTTCTGTTTTTACTTTCTCAATGATCATTTAAGAGTTACTGATTTTATCTGAGATTTATCCATTTTGTATTCCATAATATAGTTATTAGATACCCTATACATTTATTCTGTATGTTCTTAAAAATCTGCATATTAATTCCTTTAATTCACTTACATTTGCTGTAAATAGTGTAGAATTCACTAGAGATAATTTGTTTTAAGTGCATCATATATTTCAACCATTTTTTCCTTCAAACATTTTTCTCTTTTCTCTTCTTTAACATTCTGCTAGTCTCCTATGTTACCTTACTCTTCTTTCTGCTTTTATGTCATATATTGATAATTATTTCATGTACCTAAATAAAATCTTTGCTGCATAAATTAAAGAAAATGTAAGATAAATTCTAGTTGTAGTTTAGTTCATTTATCATGATAATCTCAAATTTCATTCATTTTTTTCTAGCCAATAATATCATTCCATTTTTAAACAGCTAAATGAAATACTTTTGTATGTGTATAATTTATGTTCATTATCTTATCTTCAAATGATGAAGATTATTTTGGCTCCATATCTTCAGTATTATATGAAACTTCATTAAAAATATAAAAATAGAACTACAGTATAACACAAGTAAATTCTTCATTATTATATATTCCCGAAAGTTTATAAGTAAAGACATAGCAGATACTTTACACATCTTCGTTTCTTGTTCACCGCATTTAAGGTATGGACCTACTCAGTGTCCATTATCAGATAAGAAGGATAAGGAAAATATGGTACGTATGTACAATATCACTTTATTCAGCTTCCCAGTTAATTTATGCTATTATATTATATTTAGTATGTTGTGTATATATTATAAGTGTGTAAGGATATTGTGTTATTTGTAGCATCTTGGAAAAGAATGAAAAATTGATTTGTCTAGCACATTTCTTCATGTAAAAGTAAATTTTGCTACAAAAAAATATGATGGACTTCATATGGCCTCCATGGATTAAGAAGCCTTGGAACATCCTCCTCAAAAAGAAAACCAGAGAAAGAGAGGGACCATTGGCTGCTGCGGAGTCCCTATCCCAACTCAGTTTCAAACCAAACAAAATATGGTTGCTTTCAGTGAAAATATTCAATGTTTTCATACCAGACATGCAAAAGAAAAGGGAAGAATTTTAGAAATACATGTTGTTTCATTTACCATCAAAGACCAAGCAACTGATCTGGTAAGAGGCTCATGTGCATCAGCAAAAGCAGAAAGCTACATTGACAACAAATCACAGTTTCTTGAGTTGCATCAAACAATCTTCAGCTTTACTGAAGTAGTTGTGCTTATGTTGTGCTTATACTTCCTCTCAGTATCTCTATTTAGTTACCTGTTCCTTAGTTACTTCTTTGAGGGCATATGCACATGTGTTGCATATACATACATACATGCACACACAATAAAATAAGAAAAAATAAAAGATAGATTAAAATAAAATGTAAAAATTCTAGGTTTAAAAAACTGCATGACTATAGACCCAAGAAACACCACATATTTCTAAGACAAAATCAAAGGAAGATAAAAGATGTGGTCATCACCAATTCCAACTTTGAAAAATGATTTATAATACATATGGGAGCATAAGAAAGACTAAATACTGACTTCTAAATTTTGAATAGCAAATTCATTATCTATGCATTTTTACACACTCTTAAACAAATACACACATGCACACAGACATATACACATAATTTAGAATGTATAAAACTCAGATATTTGTATATTAGTATACTCAATGTGTTATAGAAAAATAAGTCAAATGAATACAAAAACTATTGTTTTTAACAAAATTATATTTCAGTAATAAACTTAAAATGGATACGTTAGCATTTAAGTGCTTACATGTATCCACATAGAACTTGATGCCAGAATACTCCTTCCAAAACTTAATACCGCTCTTCATATTGAAATGAAACCTAGGTATAATGTAAACTATCAATGAGCACAATGAGAGTTGATTATACAATTATCAGACAGTGTGTATACTTATTTTTTCTGTTTTTTGTCTAAATTTATATTCAAACTATTACATAAAAAAGTGTAATCTATTTGATGAATAAAATACATTGTGGTAGGCACAAATCTTTTAAAAAAATGATATTCAAAACCACAGGGAATTAAAGAAGAATAACTAGTAGCAAAAATTATTTTTACATAAAAAGCTTCATAATTATGATCTAAATAACACCCTCTTATTCATGCTCAAGGTGAAATCTAATTTCCAGGAGAACAAGTCAAAGAAGAATCTCAAGATATATTTCCATTATACTGCCTGACACTCTTAAATCGAATATATAACTATCCCCACAAAATTTAGACATTTTGCCATTTTGCTTTCTTGCCAGCAAGAGGATAACATTTGTTCAAACCAAATGATTTACGACCAGGGAAACATGTTAACAACAATATATACCCTCACTGGACAACATCATTAAGGTCTTTTATTGTCATTTTGTGTCTCAGAGAGGGCAAAGGAAATACATACAATTCTGGTGATATTCTACCAAGGTAAATGACGTTCATCCATCTTAGAACCATAATAACCATGTTAGGTGCTATTATTCAATCAATAACTATTCACAGGATTCTAAGGTTTGTGAGACTTAAGAGGCTCCTTAGGGAGTTCAAAAGTCAATGCCAAGAATTTCAAAATTAAATTGAAATAATTTTGATGAAAAATGCTATTGGGGAACTGAAAAAAAGGGTGTTCATTATCATTCTCTGACTCCTAGTAATTATTTTCTAGCACCACCAAATACTTCATAAGTATTTTTAGATATCAATATTATTCTAAGTCACTCAGTTCAAATGGTAATGTCAGTAAATGTTTCAGAGAATGCTGGTAATAAATTCCTAAATGCAGTTTCTGTTACATAAACTCCCTGAAATTTACCTAAGTGGCATATACCAGCCTCATGCCTCAGATTTCCTTACAAATCATCATGCCAGGTTCTGTGCTATACCTATCTATTTGGGAATAATTGTATTGGTTTTCTTGTAGCATGTCTAATTAACCTCACTGAAGGATTTTTTTATATGTCTCATCTTCTATTCCTGTGAGATAAAATAGAAAATATTTCCCAGCCACATACAATGTATTACTCCAAAATTCTTCCATGGAAAGAAATAGAATTATTTTACATAGTATCTGCTCAAACATATTAGTTTCTCTCATAAACATTTTTACACTTTTCATATTTTCATTGTTACATACTTCCCATCTAATAATAGTTCATGTAAATGAGTCAATTTTTAAATGCTCTACTGGGGTTGTTTCCCAATACTGCATAAGCTTAATTCCATTAAACATTTATGTACAGATATCATATCTCTTGATAATAAAGTTGTATTTAATAACTCAGTATTCATCCAAGATTTACCCTAAGCCTATTAAACTGTTCATTTCTGCTTTTTCCAGAACTGATTTGCATATCTATTTGGGAATGTATATGTTGTTCTGAATGCTCATGGATAACCCATGTAAAGAAAGAAACTTAAACATGTATTTTCCACATTGTTTTTAGTCAGTTTGTTCAGTAATGTGGATCTTCCTTATGTTTTTCTAATTGATGTGCTGTTGATTAAAGTGAGAGCTTCACACAAGCTAAGCAAGTACTATATCAATCATTGATAAGCAAGTACTATACCAATATTTGAATTTTCCAAAAATCTCAGTCCAGTTTTGTTCTTTTCTTGAGCTTTTTATCTAGAGAAATCTTTCTGAGAGTTTCTTCAGAAGATTGTAGATTAAGTATCCCTGTGAAACCTTTCTAAATTTATCCCATGTAAAGAGAACATTAATATAGAAATGATTTTGTCTATGTATTGAGCAGCATTTTCTCAAGCATGTAAAATTGGATTCATATCATGAAATTAATTAGTCATGTATCTTATCAATTTTTTATTTACCATGATAATATAAATAGAAACAGAATCAAAGAAATCACGAAATCAAAACTACATTATTGGTGAAAAACTAAGAATATAATGACATATTTATAACTTGAAAAATGGTTTCTTCAAAAACAGTGCAACTACCAATATAAATCTTCTCTCAAAAAAATGACAGGTTTATCTATTATGATTACTTTCATTCAGTATTGAATAGGAGAGTCAATGAGGACAGAGCAGGCTGGAAAAATCCAAATGAAAATTGAACAACATTCAATTTGGTAGAGAAGTAAAATAATCTGTTTTAAAGGATGAGATATCTTTGTACCAGTATATAAAAGAAACAACATAAGCAGGCCAAAACAAGACGATAATATTAAAGCTCTTAAAACTTGGGAAAAAATCACACAGCATGATGAAAGCCAATAAAAAATGCTGTGGGAGCTCCTTCCAACCCTTCAGCCAATAGCTGCTGAAATACCAACCCACTGGGGCATGGTCTCTCTTTAAAAAGCAGTGGCAACCCTCCACTTGCTCTCTTGCTCCAGTGACTAGACTTCTTTCCTGGCTGTCATCTAGGACAGTGTTCTGTAATTATTTTCCCCTCAAATAAATAACCCTTTGAATTCAAACTGGTGTGGGATTGTTTCACACTTCATCTGGCACCTAACGTTTGGTTTCAGAACCACCCCCCACCCCCGTCCCCCAGCTCAGCTGCCTGCCCCTGGCTCGGCTGCCTGCTGGCAACTCTGCTTGGCCAGCTCCGCTTGGCATGAGCCCTCCCTCAGCCATAGAAACTCCACAACCCCCGGGATCCACGGGCCCAGGCAGTCTGAGAGGGTTTTAAGCACAGCACTTGGGCAGCCAGAGTCAGAGCACAAGCCGTTGCCACATACAGTGGAAGTGCTATTTGAAATAACCGCCACAGCATTTGCATTTGCACCATGACCTTTGTACCAGTGGAACAGCATGGGGACACTGGATAGGCAGTCAGCCATTCTTGCAGCAGCTGTGCCACAACCAAGTTGAACCATGCTGTTTATCAGCCACTGGAGTATATCAAACTTCTCGAGTACCACAGGATCTATCCTGACACCAGTCCATTGATTCCGGTCATGACTCAGAAACAGCGCCATCTGCTGGTTAACAGGGAAAATGGCAGTTTTCATTTTTAATGGGACTCTAGCTGTGGCTTTTGCTGCCACTTTGGAAGAAATCACAAGAGGCCTATATGCCTATGGAGATATCTCAGTTTCCTGGTCATTAAGTTTCAGTTTCTTTCTACATATTATATCATTGTGGCATTAATTGATAGGATTAATACCATGATAGGCAAAATTGATTCCTTGTCTAAGCGTACTAGGAACTTACCTGAAAGGGTCCAGGCTGTTGAATTTGACTTTCAGAAGTTATCACAGAGTTTTCATAAGGTAACATACAGAATATACCACCAGGATGGCAATTTACACAATATCCGGCAATTCAAGAAGAAGAAAGGAAACATTAAAACCTTGGAATCACAGATGCAGAATGGGGACCAGAAAATTAATACCATGGGGAAATCACTAGAAACCTTTGTAGGTAAGGAGATTCAGGCCTTATGTGAGACAATGATTAAGGGATTTGAAATGATTGAGGAAATTATCAGAGCTGATGAAACAGGTAAGAAGATACAAGAGCAGGATACAATGCCCACCACCAGTTGTCAGAACTGGTTTACCCAGGGTTTTAGTGACATACTCTGTAATTTATTCTGACAAAGTGTCAACTTCTAAAGGCTCAAAGGCAGCCGAAGAAGCTAGATGGACACCAGTAGGAATGAATGACCTAAAGGAAATTAAGCAAGCCATCGTTAATTATGGCTTGCACTCTACATTTGTTAAGGAAATGATAAGAACTTGGGCTTCAAATGCCCGGGCTAAAGCCCATGATTTCTCCCAGTTAGCATCAGTTCTGTTGGAATATGGACCTTCCTTGACGTTTGGAGTTTATTTCAGAGAAGAATCCAATCATATGCAACAGCAAGGAAGAGCAAAAGGTGTGGAGGTTTCACAGGATCAAATTCTTGGCATGGGAGCATATGCTGATCCACAGGTCCAAGCTCTTTATGATGAAGAAATAATGTCCCTATGCCACAAAGCAGCCTTGAATGCCTGGGATAGAATACCAGAACCAAGGAAAAAGTAGAGTCATATAGCAGGGTTAGGCAGGGACAGGGAGAATGCTATACTGACTTTTTGGAAAGATTAATTAAGGCTCTGAACATAGGAGTAACAGACCAGAAGCTAGATGACAAATTCTTGAATTGCTGGTTTTTGAAAATGCAAAATTAGACTGCAAAAAGATAACTTGGCCTTTAAGGTCGAGATCAGCACCTATGGATGAATGGATCCAGCATACCATGAATTTTTAGACCTTCTTGGGTACGAGAAGTAAATTCCAAAGTGATGAGGGGACATCAACCTGTCAAATGTTTTACTTGTGGTAAATTAGGATACCTAAAAAGGGATTGGAGGCAAGGAATTTTTAGGAATAACACTTCATCTGGGAATGGCAGGAATAGGAAACCTCAGCCTTCAAGTATATGTAGGAGGTGTGGTAAAGGATGGCATTGGACCAATGAATGCAGATCAACAACAGACAGGCAAGGCAACCCCATACCATCGGTAAACCCCTTGAGGGGCCTCTCACAGGCCCTCAAGACAAAAGTGACCCAGTCATTCCCAGGAACCGTGGATGATATGTAACACCAGGAAAATTAAAATCTCTAGAAGCTTCTGTGCAAGACTATAAGGTTGTAAATGATGGCTCACATTTGGAGGATAAGTAAGAAATTCAATTAGGAAATAAGAAGCATGTATTTTGGCAAACCTCTATAAATGATCAGAGAACAAAGCTGAGATTATGTATAAATGTAATTGTGATTGTTGGCTTGATAGACACAGGAGCAGATGTATCATCACTCCAGAATATTGGCATCCAAATTGGTCTCTTCAAGAGGCAGATGTTCAATTACTAGGAGTTGCAACCATATCTTCAGTTTAACATAGCACTAGATGGGTTGATTGTATTGGGCCAGAAGGTCAAAGAGGAAAGCTAAGGCCATATGTAGCTGATATTGCAGGAAATTTATGGGGCCGTGACCTGCTACAACAATGGAATACCCAAATTAACATTCCTGCAGTCCCAGAAACTCATAATATGGCTAACTGAGAAGACAATATGGGTTAAGCAATCGACTCTAGCTGAAGATAAATTGCAGGCTTTAGAAGAATTGGTATAGGAACAATTAGATGCTCAACATATTGAGGAATCAACTAGCCCTTGGAATTCTCCTGTGCTTGTTGTAAAAAAGAAATCTGACAAATAGAGAATGGTGACAGATCTAAGGGCTGCCAACAAGGTAATTCAACCTATGGGTCCTCTACAATCTTGAATTCCTTTGCCTCCTCTGTTACCCAAAGTATGGCCTCTTATAGTTATTGATTTGAAGGATTCCTTTTTCACTATACCTTTACAAGAAAAGGATAGAGAAAACTTGCCTTCACAGTGCCTACTTATAATAATTCTCAGCCTACTAGGAGATACCAGTGGACTGTCCTACCACATGGAATGCTCAATAGCCGCAACCTGTGTGAATACTTTGTAAGTCAGCCATTGGAATTAATATGTAAGCAATTCCCTAAGTCTATAATTTCCATTACATGGACGACATTTTACTATCCAATTCATACATAGATATTTTAGAAAGTATGTTTGAGCAAGTAAAGATAATTTTGCCTAAATGGGGATTACAAATTGCTCCTGAAAATATTCAAAGAGGAGATTCTGTTAATTACCTAGGTTACAGATAGGTTTACAGAAAATTAGGACACAAAAGGCACAAATTAGGAGAGACTGTTCATCATCTCTTAATGACTTTCAAAGATTGTTAGGAGACATTTCCAGTCTATGACCAGCTGTTAGGATAATACTTGATCTAATAATTCATTTAAACAAAACCTTAGATGGTGACAAAGATTTGAATAGTACCAGAGAATTAAGAGTTGAAGCAGAAAAGGAACTGATGATGGTTCATGAAAAATTACAGGAGGCACATGTGGATAGGGTGAATCCAAATCTTAGTTGTATTCTAATGATATTGCTTTCTAGAACTTCACCTATGGAAATTTTAATGCAGAGGGGAGATATTATATTAGAATGGATCTTTTTACCACACAAACCAAGTAAAAAATTAAAAACTTATATAGAAAAGTCTGTGAATTAATTATAAAAGCTAAACTGAGACTTTGTCAACTAGCAGGTATACACCCAGAAGAAATTATAGTGCCTTTCACTACTGATGAAATAAAAAGGTTATGGGAAGATAATAAACCATGGCAAAGCTGTGCTAATTTTCTGGGAGAAATCAATAGCAGCTATCCCAAAAGCAGTAGACTTAACCTTACAAAGAGAACTTCTTGGATTCTTCCTCGAATTGTACGTGATGCTCCAATAACTGGAGCCCATACATTTTATACTGATGCTAATAAATCAGGGGAGGCAGGGTACAAATCATACAAATTGAGTAAGGTGGAACAAAGCCCTTATATTTCTGTCAAGAAGGCAGAATTATATCCCATTCTTATGGTGCTAAAGGATTTTAAAGAACCTGTTAATAGAGTTACTGATTCACAATATGCAGAAAGAGTTATTTTGCATATTGAAGCAGCTGAATTTTTACCAGATGATACAGAATTGACTTTATTGTTTATACAGGTACAAGACATAATCAGGAATAGGCTTTGTCTGATGTACATAACACACATCTGATCCTATACGGGTCTGCCAGTTCCTCTAGCACAATGTAATGCAGAAATTGATCAATTATTGATTGGAAGTATGTTGTAGGCCTCGGAATTTCATAAAAAAACATCACAGCAATAGCAAAGGTTGAAAGAAAGAGTTTTCCATTACATGACAACTAGCTAAGGAGATTATAGAGATGCCAATTTTCTCTTAATGTAACCAAACACTGCTACCTACAGGGACCAACCTGAAGGGTACTCTGGTATGGCAGAATTGTCAATATTCTGTCAATCATGATTTAAATAAACGCTGACTGGCCATTAGCCAGGATGTATAGGTGGGACAACCAGACAGGAAGTAGAGGCGGACCAAGGAGAATAGCAGAATTCTGGGAAGCAGGAAGCTCTCTCCGGACTCCTGCCCAGACAACCAAAGAATCAGGATGTGACCTGCCCTGCTAAAAAAGGAACTGAGCCATGTGGCTAACATAGATAAGGATAATGGGTTAATATAAGCTACAAGAGCTAATAAGAATCTTGACCAAATGGGCCAATCAGTTTATAATCTTCTGGAGACCTCTGTGTGAATTTCTTTGGGGCTAAATGGCTGTGGAAACTGGGCAGGATAGAAACCCCAACAACCAGGCCCTCATGCTATAGTACTCAAAGGAATGAAATCTGGCAGATGGATATGTTCCACTTTGCAGAATTTGGAAAATTAAAATATGTACATCACACCATTAACACTTATTCAGACTTTCAGTGGGCAACTGCTTTAAGCTCAGAAAAAGCTGATTCAGTAATCATACATTTATTAGAAGTTATGGCCATCATGGGTATACCTGCACAAATAAAGACAGATAACGGTCCAGCTTATGTCTCTAAGAAAATGAAACTTTTTTTTTGCTTATTATAATATTAAGCATGTTACAGGTATACCATACAATCCTACAGGTCAAGCAGTCATAGAAAGATCAAATCAAACTATAATGGATATGTTAAACAAACAGAAAGGGGTAGAAAATGCCCCCAGAAATAGATTACATAATGACTTATTAACCTTGAATTTTCTTAACGCTAATGAGAAAGGAACAACAGCAGCAGAGAGACATTGGATAATAGAAAAATCTGCTAAATTAAATCAACCGGATTATTTCAAGGATGTGCTGACCTTGCAATGGAAGCCAGGAGATGTCCTGCATTGGGTTAGGGGTTTTGCTCTTTTTTCCAAAGGAGAAGAAAAATTGTGGGTACCACCAAAATTAATAAAGGTTCAGTTTGAAGAGGAGAAACCTCTTGGAAAGGAGACATGACAGCTAATCCACAATGATGATAATCCTACAGGTTGTAAGAAAAACATATAGAATAGGGGCAGGGTTCTGTTGTCTTTGCAAGAAAACACTTATCTTCAAATAATTCAAGGTACCCTGGATGTTTGAATATTGACAAATGGAAAAATAACTACCCAATGTGGATCACTAAGAAAATCGAATATTTTCCATAAGTAACAATGTTTATATATATTTTTGTTTATATTCATAAGTATATAGAGCTGGTTTTGGAGTTTGACTCTGGCTCAATCCTTTCCTCTCTAATTCCAAGCTTCTTGTTCAGAGAAAAACCCAGAGTTTCTGTCTCATGTCAAGAGCCATGATATGGGACAGAAGGAAAAAAGGAATTTAGAAAACATCTTTGCTTTTCTTCATATCTATCATACCTTTCTCTGAATATATCTATCATAACTTTCATTCAATATATGTATGTTTGTATATGTTTATATAATTAATGTTTAAGTTTTTCACAATGAACAATGAATTTTCCTGCAGTAATCTTTGAAGTTTCCAGGAAGAAGATGGGGCCCCATAACAACAACTCCACCTGGTTGATATGATGTCATGATACTGATATTACTACTAAAAGACTTGTTTCAGATACCAGTTGCACAAGACAATTCCAACTTGGTTATCTGAAATGGTGCACATCTTGTACAACATTCTGGCCAGACTTCCACAAAATACTCAAAGACTATTTGCAATTTTACCAGACATTGATCCTGAAATTTAACCACCATTTTACTTTCACAGGATCCCCTAGAAAGAACGTTGCCCCCATGACAGCTGGAAGTAATTCTAGAGGATGACGTCCCTGCTCCCAGCACAGTTTGTCCTCAGGTTTAGGGACATCATTTAGGGGTTCATTATAGTTGGTGTACTGTTGAGGGCTTGGGAAGGAATTTTATAAGCTCAGGGATTTTTTGGAAAAAGAAGAGGGAATATTGGATGATGGGAAAATAGATTGGTATTTGTAAGTTATTGTTTATAGATAATTACATTGCAATAGATTCTTGTATATGGATACAAAATTAAATTATATTGAATATTGTATGCATGCATGTTTCTACCTCTGTTTAAAACATTTTTTATGTGTTGATATATATATTTACCATATTGCAGTGTACATTTCTACCTCTGATTAAGATACTTACATATTGTTTATGTATATCTATATATTTATATATATATTTACTGTATTGCAATGTATCCTTGTATATTGTTTACATTTGGAGGTCATTGTCCTCATTTATTGCAAGTTGTTTATTGTCTTAGTCTTTAAGTGAGATAGGTATTAAGAATTATAGGTTAATAGTCATCTATGTTTGTCATATTTATAGCTAGACTAATCAGGTTTTGTAGACACGTAGAGATTATATTCTGTATAAATAAATAATCTTCAACCTCTTCAAAGAGCTGTAGAAAATGGCATTTAATCTCACTTAGAGTTCTGTGGTAGCAAGACACAATCGCTGCTGGCAACACTGATCTATTCCTGAGAGATTGTTGAGCACCAAAGACACTCCACTTGGAGCTTGTCTTCTTGGCAAAACTGGCCTCTGGGCAAGGAACTGCCCATACCTCAACTACTGACAAAATACAAAGTATCTGGGATAGGCAGAACTGTCAAATCTTGACAAGACAGGATAAGATGGTTTTGAAAAATTTCTTGCTTTTAAAAATAATCTATCAGTTATTCTAGGCCTTAGCCAAAGTTGGTTGTTTCAACGTTGCAAACGTGACTTTGGGTGATTGCTCAGGTAGCCAGTTGTCTCTGTGATTGGTTGCATATTTTGGAAGTTGTTTGATTGCACTTCCTAATTTCTCAGGTAACATTATTTCCCTTCTCGGATCTTCCATGGGGTTGAAGACTAGATAAATGTAGTTACTTTTCTCTCATGACTTGGCCAATTTATTTATTATACAAGACTTAAGCTAGTTAGAATAGGATATTTGTTCTTATTTTATATAATTTTGTAGTAGGTTTAGAACTCTCTTACTTAAACAAAAGGGGGAGGTGCTGCGGTAGCTCCTTCTGTTACTTCAGCCAATAACCGCTGAGATACCAGCCCACTGCGGCATGGTCTCTTTCTGTTTTAAAAGCAGTGGCAGTCTCCTTTCCTGACTGTCGTGTAGGACGGTGTTCTGTAAGTTATTCCCCATCAAATAAATAACCCTTTGAATCCAAACTGTTGTGGGATTGTTTCTTGATTTAAAAAAAAATGTGATTTTTTTCCCCCAATGATTAATTCAAAACTGAAGTTAAAAAAAAATGATTGTACATTTTTGTAAAATCAAAGTAGTAAATGCTTCAACAATCAACAAAAGAATTACAGATTTAGGAAACTATTATACATTGCTAAAAGACATTTTGAATGTTCTCTAATAAATCAGTCAATATATTTAAATCCCAAATATTATGTGTTGAAACACGTATAGTTCTTTCCTGAATATGTAATGAATTTCAAAAATGAGTTCCCTAAGTGCTTATTAAAATGGCACCAAGATTTGTCTCTGCTGCTTGTACTGGCAATTTGGAACCCATTATCTTTGGATGGATACCTTACTCAGCCTGGATATAGTGGGGAGAGCCTTGGTCCTTCCTGGCCTTGCCTTCATTAGGAAGTGGATTGGGGGTTTTGTTCAGGTTAAAGGTGGAGGGAATGGGTGGAAAGGAGGAGTGGGAACTGGGATTGTTATGTAAAATGTTTGCTTTCTTTTTAAAAATATAAATAAATAAATAAATAAATGGTGTAGAAGGGTCTTCTATTTGTGTATTGACCTCATTGGTTAAATAAAGAAAACTGCCTTGGCCTTTTGATAGGGCAGCCCTTAGGTAGGCAGAGTAGATAGAATGGAATGCTGTGAGAAAGAAGGCAGTGTGGCCAACGCCATGCTTCTCCAGCACAAGATGGACACTGGTTAGACTCATGCTGGTAAGCCACAACTCATGTGATGATACACATTAATAGAGATTGGCTAAAATAATATGTGAGAGTTAGCCAATAAGGGGCTGGAGATAATGGGCCAGGCAGTATTTAAATGAATACAGTTTCCGTGTAATTATTTTGGGTATAAGCTAGCCATGCACCAGGTGGTGGGAGCCAGGTGGCCACCGGGACCAAAAGCAAGCCCGCGCACCTCTTGCAACAGTTTGATTCCCAACGTGGTGTTCTGACTCAACGTAAAATCTGAGAGAGCTTCAAAAAGAATACTGAGTTTAACAGAGTTTTTATTTTCTAGCAGGGTGCCGCAGAGAAAAATTCCTCACCCAGCAGCTGCAACAGTAAAAAAGCTGCGGCAGTTTTAAAATGCTGGCTTTCTGGGCTATGCTGTCGGCAGGCTCCCCCTGGAGACATGTTAGTTGCATGGGATTTCTGACTAAAGTGCTATGGCTTGCTTGATGGCAATGTGGACTGCTGTGTGCTTGGAACTGTGCTCGGCTCAGGGGCACCAAATGGCTCTGAGGCAGGAGCAGCTCTGGCTCCGCCATGCTGAACTGTGGAACTGTGATAATCTCAGGCAGGATCGTAATTATCATAATAAAAGCGCAGTTAAGGTTTAGGCTGGGCAGGAAACAGGCAGTAACTTATAACCCCTACAAAGTGCAACTTAAGTTTTTAGGAACTGCTTAACATTTTAAGAAGTGCTCCTGGATAGTAAAGAATTACAGATTCACAATAGGACAGATTCAGACATAAAAGACCTCTAAATGGGTCACAGTGTTAGATGGCTGTACGTAGGCTTGGGAGAGAAAAGAAAAAGAGTATAGAGTCAAAGTTAATGCTTAAAATAAAAGGGTAAAGTCTTTAAAGAAACAGACCACAGATAGTTATAGGTTAAAAAAAAAAAGCCACATAAAAATGGAAAATTCACAGAAAGTCTGGATTATGTATTTTATTGTGTTTACTTTGAATTTTTTGACTGTGAAGGAGCCAGGTACAGAGAGACTTTTTACTGTATGGGCTGCCAAGCTAAACCAGCATGGATATTATTATAAAGTTATAATGGCTTCAAAATTTGGGTCTAAGGTTATGATGCTTTGGAAGAGAGGTTCTTCTTTTGTTTTCACAGAAGATGAGATCCCCTGGATTCCTTCTACACCAATGTGGTTTGATAGACCACGCCCTCCTGAAAGGTTACTGTGAACACCTTCAGAAATTTACTTGACTCAACTGGTGACTGAGATGAACAGGATACAACATGACAGACCTGATTAACAGCACCCCCATACAGCAGGAAGAAGTTTGGAGAGAAGTAACTATGCCAATATTCCCAAATATTGTTTATAAATGTTCTTTAAATTTAAAGGGGGAGATGATATAGATATGGATAATTTACACTGGTATAAATTTTGCTTTCTTGATATAAATTTAAGGTCAATTTTGTTATATGTATATGTATTTCTGATCTTGATTAAGGTATTGTGATTATGTAGTTCATTTAAAAATGTAATGTATAATTAAGAAATGTAGGTTGTTAATGGATAGTCATTGATATAGTCAAGTTTGTAGTCATGTTAGATTTTCTAGATGTGCATAGATATATTTCAGATAGACATTCTTCATATCTTTCAAAGACTACAGAACATGGCATTTAATGTTTTAATAACTTAGGACTTTTCATGACAATGAGACACGTCTGCTCCTGGCAGCACCAGCTACTTCAAGAGGAAGATGGGCATCGAAGAGGCTCCTTATGGAGTTGGTTTGCCATTTGGGCAAGAAAGTGCTCTTGGCTGGACTGTTGCATAAACTGGACACAAAAAACCCGCAAAAAGAGGACTGCTAAACTTGCCTAAAGGTGAGATGATCCTTCAGGGTTCCTGCTTCATGAAAGAGTCTATGAGACATTCTTCAGGACACAGAAGAAAGTGACTGAACTGTCTCTGAATTTTCCTGCTTCATGGAAAAGTCTGCTGGATACTATGGGCCTGTAGGCTGAAGATGGATGCCCCAGCGGTACAAAGGAACTTTGGGTGACTGTACAGGTAGCGAGATGTCTCTGTCATTTTTAGAGTTTAGAAGTTGCTTATTACTTGTTTACTTAAGTAATATTATATCCTTCTGGAGTCTTTGATGGAGTTGAAGAATGGATAGTTATAGTTATAGTTTTCCTTTGTCATGATAAAAGATAAAATAGGTTGTAAATGTAATTCTTGCTTGATAAGTTTTGTTATGTAATTTTACTATGTTAAAGTTAAAGCCTTTCTTTTTCATTTAAACAGAAAAGGGGGAAATGGTGTAGAAGGGTCTTCTATTTGTGTATTGCCCTCATTGGTTAAATAAAGAAAACTGCCTTGGCCTTTTGATAGGGCAGCCCTTAGGTGGGCAGAGTAGATAGAACAGAATGCTGTGAGAAAGAAGGCAGTGTGGCAGATGCCATGCTTCTCCAGCACAAGATGGACACTGGTTAGACTCATGCTGGTAAGCCACAACTCAAGTGGCGATACACATTAATGGAGATGGGCTAAAATAATATGTGAGAGTTAGCCAATAAGGGGCTGGAGATAATGGGCCAGGCAGTATTTAAATAAATACAGTTTCCGTGTAATTATATTGGGTATAAGCTAGCCAGGCACCGGGTGGCGGGAGCCGGGCAGTCACCGGGACCAAAAGCAAGCCCACAGGCCTCTCGCAACAAATAAAAATTCTGTAAACTTTATTTGTTTGAAATTAAAAATAAAATTCTGAGGCATAATTTTGAAAATAAAATAGATGCTTCAATCCAGCCCACATTAATTCAAATTTTACCAAAGTTTTCATTAGGACTTTCAACTTGTCTCTATTCGTCAAGTGAGTGATTTATTTGTTCTGTTACAACATTACAGCCAAATCATTTCATCCTCATACAACAAAGAATCATGCTACTACTATTGTTCTTCTAAGCAAGGACCCATGCAAGGATCAATCAACTTCAGAGATATGAATAACCATATCAAGAATTGCCACTATAGTGTAATTGAAAGAAAACTAATTATCTCAGATATAGATTGTTCTAGATAAATCTTGCAGTAATATTCTTTAATATTCTATGGCTATGAATTGAGTATGAACTTCACTAAAATCTTGGAACAGAATCAAGCAATTCTGTGTTATCTAAAAATTCATTCTTTTATTCTACTTAAAGTGAAGTAAATTAGTATCACCAGGCACATAACAAACATTCAGACAAAAATTCCGTAAGAGAAAAGACCTATTGTTTGATTCAATCAACCATCCACCATTCATCTATTATCTATCTATCTATCTATCTATCTATCTATCTATCTATATATTTAAATTTTTATGGGTTTCTATATCATACTTCTACCTAAAATAAGTTCATAGTGGAAAATGGTCACACAAGAAAAAAAATCCCAATTTGAAGATTCTATGTTTACTACCAGTAGATAAAAATAAGGATCAGTGTTACCCACATGTGAATCCTGTGAGCTACAATAGTGACTAACCTAGAAAAACATGCCCATTTTGAACAAGAGTGGCACTAAATATCACTGGAAAATTCAAATGCTTTTTTGTTGGATTTAAGTGTTATTTCATTGGATGAAACCCATATTTGTTACCAAAATTTAGGCCAAAAACCTGTGGCTGTATTCATAGGTTGTGGGGGAGAAGCTAATAATATTACTATGCTAAATGGACATATATTAAACAGACTCCAATGACTTATTCTTATATCCATAAATTAATACTTCTCAATTCACTTCAGGAAAGGCTTCTATTTGTAGGAGATGATGACTTACCTAGAGACACATAGCTGGTCAAGGCACAGAGCATCAGGAAAAACAAAATGATCTTCTTTAAATTGCACATCTATATCATATCTCCTTCTCCAAAGCTGCAAAAATCATGATGGAAGTGGTGGCAGAATACTAGTAAGAGCCAGAAGCAATTGATGACTACCATAAAAAAGTATCTTCTGGATAGTTCATAGACATGCATATATAAATTCATACAGATTATGACAGCAAGTGCAAGATATGTGCATGCTCAAGACATACCTTATCTCAGAATGGAAAAACAATGTGAATATGAAGTCCCATACCTAGGTTTCTGGGAGACATAATTTTCTCTAAGAGGTTTCTTCTGATAACTCAATTGCATCCTAATAGAAGGCCATGTTTCCAAAAATATATATGGACAGAACAAATGGGCTTGATGGATGTGCAGAAAATATGATCAAAAAACAGCAAAAATTCTGAAAGAGTTCATATTTTTTAAAGAGTGAAAACTTTAAAGAAAATTATACACTTATTTCTAGACTTTGGGTCACTTTGTTTCCTGTATTTTCTGTCATTAATATTTGTACCTCAAACATTTATTAGCCTTGAAAAAAATCAATACCTTATTAAATGCTCTCATGTATTTAAATATTGTTTTGTTTTAGGTCACAAAGAATTTGACTTTTTGTAGAAGTAAAATTTTCTTTTTTAGAAGTGATTAAGCTTAAAATATAAAAGGTATTTTTGTTGGTACATCTGTTGTACATGTAGATTTTAAAATAAAATTTTATAGCCGGGCAATGGTGGTGCACGTGTTTAATCCCAGTACTCGGGAGGCAGAGGCAGGTAGATCTCTGTGAGTTCAAAGCCAGCCTGGTCTACAGGAGCTAGTTCCAGGACAGGCCCCAAAAGCTACAGAGAAGCCCTGTCTCGAAAAACCAAACATAAATAAATAAATAAATAAATATAAAATTTTATTTTAGTGATGAATTCTCAACCTTAACTTTGCTTGTCCCACTGGCTCTTATAACATATTTTAACCTGTTTCTCTTCATCTACACTTTGTCTCAGTGCTTTTTTACCTCTTTTTCATTCTATATGTCCTACTTTTCCTTGTTCTGTCTCGTGGCTGCCTAGCTCCTTGGCTCCATGATCCCCTTCTCTTTCTCCCTTTCTCTCTTTCTATTCTGTCTCCCCTCTCTCTCCTCTGCAGTATAGATTACTCTTCCTAATATTCTGCCTGCCAGACTGCTCCATCTATTCCTCTACTGCCCATCTATTTGTCATTCAGCTTTTTATTAGATCAATCTTTGTCATGAGTAATCAAATGAAAGCCTTGTATCACAGCATCAATAAAAGGGAAAAACTGGATCAAACTAGTAAGAATCTAAATGTCCTATTTAGTGGAATAAAATTAAAACATTTTGTTTCTAAACTATAAAAAATCAATTATATTTTATTGTCAAGTTCACTGGCTTTGATAATAATCAGTCTTGTACTTTTAAAGTCCCTTGTGTCTTAGGCAGGATCCTTAATTTAACTAAAGTTCAGTTTTATCAAATATAAACTGGATGGTAGTGGGAAATAAGTGAAATTATTTGTTTTTCAAATAATGTGATCAGTATTTATCTGAGTGTATTCCACACATGGTGATTAACTTATGCAGCTGTTTGAAATTATCATCAGTGTTCTTTTAATTTGGAAAACATTCATTCTTAAATTTTTCATGTTGAAAATTTGCCTGCTCTTCTAGTATAAAGAGAAAACAAAATAGGATAATTTAGGGAATATTTGCTTAATTAGGCAAAGATGTGTTGCATTTTTATGCTGCTTTGTTCCATAGTGTATAGATGTGTTGCTTTGACTGCCTAAGGTACATAATTGATCTAAGAAAATGAAAGGTTTTCAGAAACAAAAATATTTAAATAAGATTTTCTTTCATAAAGGTTTCATTTGAAATATTTATTTTTGTATTGAGATATATTTTTCTCTAGTTCCTCCCCTTTCTTCCCTTTCCTATTCTTTATATCATGATCCCCACTCTCACAATTTATTTAACATATCTTATCTTTTTCACCTTTAAATGTAGATTCATGTATGTCTCTCTTGGGGTCCTCTTTCTTGTCTAGTTTCTCTGGGGTTGTGGCCTGTAGGATGTTTTTTTTTCTTTATATCTAAAAGCCACATATGAGTGAATACATGTTATTTTTTGATTCTCTGGGTCTGGGTTATCTCATTCAATATAGTTTTTTTTGAGATCTATCCATTTGCCTGCCAATTTCAAAATGTTATTAATTTTTACTGCTGTATAGTACTTCCTTGTGTAAATGAATCAATTTTTTTACCCATTCTTCGGTTGAGGGGTATCTAGGCTGTTTCTGGGTAATGGAAGCATTTTTTTATATATTGGGATCCAGTGTCTATACTTCAAATCATTTTTTCATTGAAAACTTGTGTTTGTCATTAGAGATGAGTCTTTTATGTATCAGCAATGCAGTGTCCACACATGAATTGTTTGTGTTTAAAACAAAACAGTAATGTGCAAGGTGAAATGCTTTTCACAAGCCTATTTTCTGACCTTTCCTAATGCAAACTCTGTGCCTTAAATGGTAGGATATTTAGACATTTGCACAACACTTAAAAAAATCAAAACATTGTTTTGGAGGGTTGAAAAATAGAAAGTTGTGTAAATGTGTAAGTAGTTTTCTATGCATGTACATGCATAAGGGCTGACTGGCTTGAGAATGTTAAATCTGCCCTGCAAGTTAAACCTCCCCCCATTACAATGGCTGCCTTAAGATGTTTGCTCATGTGTACATTGTGTGGTTATTCAGTAACTACACTGCTTCCCTGTGCCAACAGCTGTGGGAAGCACACTGTGGCCTACCATATCCTTGTATGTCTGCAGAGCTAATGTGGATGTGAGCTGTATGAAGGTAAAGAGCTACTACTCAGTAGGCCAGACATTCGGGTTAAACTGATCAGTGTTACCATAGGTTGTTGGTGTTATTTGTTTGTTTCTAGAAATCTTAGAAGATTGATATATTAAGATAAGCCAAACAGTGGAGCTCTGACTTTAGCAGTTTCTTAAGAAATCAATGATTCTACAAGGATGCTCATGTGATTTATTTTACATCAAGAATGCTTGTTTTCTTTCCTTCTGGGCCAAAATATTCTGGTACATAACAAGAAACCAACATCATATAAGTGAAACCTTAGTTTTAATGGAACAATAGATTCCAGTTATCTGGGATTGAGAAATCTACTGTGATCAAGATAAAGCCAGTGTCAGTAAGATAATATATTCTGAACAACACAGAGAAGATGCTATCCAAAGTGGACCAAAGTTGCATCTCATGATAGAAGCTGGATTCAGTAATATGTAAGAATCTCCTGTGTGCTATTAGCTCTGGCAGCATGAGAGTTGCAAGATTCATTGACTAATGGAGACAATAGCTAATGCTTGGAATTTTGAAATATCAGAAGATATTTTTGAATGTGCAAATTAAATAACAGCAAAAGTTGAGTGTTGAAGGGGTAAGAGAAGGAAACTAAAATTTGGCATCACTCAACAAGGTTGAAGTACATAAATAGAGGCCAGGAAGACATTTGCAAAGGTATAAACACAGTTTCATTGTAGACCTAATATACTGGAATGTCTAGGATTATGGGAAGACTACAAGTTCTGTTTCTACCACATTCAGAAGATAGAAGAAGCCAAAAAGAGAGGGAAATATCTGCAGCTAGGAATTATGGAGGGACAGAGCAATGTAAATCCCTTTGATATCAGACATAGAGCTAAAAGATTTAGTTTTCACTTTTGGCTTTCAGTCTTGCTTTGGCCCATTATTTCCTCACTGTTATACTATTCTTCTACTTTTTGAATGGAAGTGTATATTCCGTACCATTAGATGTTGCAAATAGTTTATTTGTTTTTGTTTTTCAAAGTTAAAAAAAAGTTTGTCTTAGAATCTTAGAAGACACTTTGAACTTTTAAACAGTGTGGAACTGTGAAAGATTGTAGGTGTTTTTTTTTGAAATTGGACTATATCCATTTTGCATTATGATATGGCCATTAATCAATGGATGCCAGGGAGTGGAATATGGAAGTTTGAATGAATAATGATCCTAATGGTTTTTGATAGTTTATTACTTGGTACCCAGTTGGTGGGTTTGCTTGCCTAAATGAAAATATTGGAAAAATATATAGCTATATTATATTATTAGCATTGTAACTGACTGAGAAATACTTCACTGTTCTTTTTATGGAAGTATTATAGATTGTCTTCTGATGCTATGATACATAAATCAAGGAAACTTGGAAACAGAAGCATTTATTTGGATTTCATGCTCTGATCACAGCTGTTCATTAAGGAAAGTCAGAGTTGGAACTCAAAGCAGTAGCATAGTGGTAGGAAAAAAACGGAGGCCATTTAACATTACTGCTTACTAGTATGATCAGCATGGTTCATTAAGCCATCTGATAACATTTTCCCAGAAGTGTCATCCCTAGTGATCTTAAATCAGTCATTAGTGGAGAAAATGTCCCAGAGAGTTTTATGCAGGAAATATAATGGAGGTATTTTTTTCAATTGAGTTTTCTTCTTCCTATATGACTCTTGCTGATGTCAAGTTGACAAAAGTTCTAACCAACACATTAAATTTCAAGCAAACCAATAAATTTAGAAATTGAAAGACAGTGCTAGGATAGAAGATTGAATTAATTATATAAACTATCTAGGCTTGAACAGTATATTTCAAATTTTGTTTAAATATGGATTAACTTGAAACTCAGTGGAGGTGATAGAGTGATCACTCAATGGTCAAACAGTGTATCTGCTCTTGACAAGAACTCAAGAGGGATTTCAAGTAATCAAATAGATTGACTCAAATAACTACAGTAGATTAATGCCTCCAGATGCTGCAGGTATCTGCAATCACATGCACCTACCGACAAATAGACATATACACATACACATCATTAAAAATAATAAAAGTAAGTCATTTAAGAAATAAATCTGAATTGAAGACTGGAAAGATTACTTTGCCATTCATATCACTGAACTTGTCTTTGAGAGAAACTGGGCTCAATTCCCAGCATGAATATTGTGACTCACAGTATTTATAACTTTATTCTAGGACATACAATGCCTTCTTCTGATATCTATGGTCATCAAGCACACATGTGGTACACAGACATACATGCGTTCAAAACATCAATGTACATTAAATGAACATATTTTATAAAAATAATCATAGTCCAAAAGTTAATGTAAAGAATTTACACAGAGGGCTGGAGAGATGGCTCAGAGGTTAAGAGCATTGCCTGCTCTTCCAAAGTTCCTGAGTTCAATTCCCAGCAACCACATGGTGGCTCACAACCATCTGTAATGAGGTCTGGTGCCCTCTTCTGGCCTGCAGATATTCACACAGATAGAATACTGTATACATAATAAATAAGTAAATATTAAAAAAAAGAATTTACACAGATAAGTAAAACATCATGCTTCAAAATAACAACTAGAAATTTACTCCCTAGATAATCAATTTTATTTCTCTTATTTCATGTGATTCAAACTCAGATACAAAATTCATTTTTTAATTAAAATAAAGTTTCCATATCAAATATTCTGATTCTGATCAGGGTTTCTTCTCAAACCACTTTCAAATATTTCCAATGTTCCCACTTAATTTTCTTTGCTAAAGAATATAAAATATTATCCCAACTGTTTTGCTACTTTTTCTGTAGTAAATTTCCAGAACAAAGTTAAAAAATATAAGGGAACATAATCAAACAATTCACAAAACTGGGGTTGTAGGTGGTTGTAGTCACATCATGTGGATACTTAGAACCAAATTTGGGTCTTCTGAGAGAGCAGTTAATGTTAATTTCTATTGCAGCATCTATCCATTGCATAATATCTTTCATGTAGAAAATATTTCATTTACATAATTTATCATGTTTACAAACTATCTTATTCAACATGTGGGTTAAAAACACTATAAACAAAGTTCCTTGGGCAATTCTTTGTTACCTTTTACAAACAATGTAATTCTATGTGGAAATAGGTAAAAAGCTGACTACTTAAAATGCAAATAAAATATAGTCACATACATAACAAAAAAGTCTTTTTATAAGCTTAATTAAATCTATTCCTAAATATTAGTTTTATTTATTAAAATATCATATATCTTGAGACACACTTTGGTCTTTCCTCTGGTGAAACATGTACTTTTTCAGATGAAAGAGAGTTAGAAAAACATTAATTTACTGTTAGGCATTTAATGTGGGATTTTCCTCTGCATGCTGTGAATACCACTGGTTAATAAAGAAGCTGTTTTGGACCTGTGATAGGGTAGAGCAGAACTAGTCAAGGAAAACTAAACTGAATGATGGGAGAAAGGAAGCAGAGTCAGAGGTGAAGCCATGGAGTCACTGGAGACAGAAACACTGGAACCATGCTGGTAGGCCATGAGCCTCGTGGTAAATATAAATTAATGGAGATGGGTTAAATTAATATGTAAGTGTTAGTCAATATGAAGCTAGAGCTGCTGGGCAATGGTGGCACACACATTTAATCTCAGCACTCAGGAGGCAGAGGCAGGTGGATCTCTGTGAGTTCAAGGCCAGACTGGTCTACAAGAGCTAGTTCCAGGACAGGCTCTCAAAAAATCAAAGAAGAAGAAGAAGAAGAAGAAGAAGAAGAAGAAGAAGAAGAAGAAGAAGAAGAAGAAGAAGAGGAGGAGGAAGAGGAGGAGGAGGAAGAGGAAGAGGAGAAAGAAGAAGAAGAAGAACAACAATAAGAACAAAAACAACAAAAACAAGAAGAAGAAGAAGCTAGAGCTAATGGGCCAAACAGTGATTTAATTAATAC